>CAJUYG010000286.1:16804-64942 GCA_910591675.1 Galerucella calmariensis | reverse complement strand
ATATCCACAGTGTCAAATGCTTTTTGTAAGTCAATAAACACTGTAACCACATATCTGTTCTCATTGAGCTCGCTTGTGATGTATTCCAGTAAATCTACCGTTGCTCCAAGTGTGCTACTCCGTTTTTGAAATCCATACTGACTTTTATCAAATTTGAATGTTGTGTCTATAAAATTTACGAGTCTTTTTTTTATTATTTTTTTCTAGTAGTTTGCTGAATATGCCTAACAGTGATATTGGTCTATAGTTATTTACATTGTCATGTTCACCTTTTTTATATACAGGTATTATTTTGGATAATTTAAGCTCTTCTGGGAAACAGCCATTTTCTATTACA
Organism: Galerucella calmariensis; assembly: GCA_910591675.1. NCBI lineage: Eukaryota > Metazoa > Arthropoda > Insecta > Coleoptera > Chrysomelidae > Galerucella > Galerucella calmariensis. Next base: position 64,605 of record CAJUYG010000286.1, on the reverse strand, counting down.
TTATTTATTAGTTGAACTAATTTTGGTCCTATATAATGTCTATGAGTGTTTCTATGTCTTTCTTTGTTATTCCATCCATTCCTGGTGCAGTGTGGTTTTTCATATCTTTTAATATTTCCTTCACTTGTCAGGTCAGTTTGTTTTAAAGTTATACTCTGTTCCACTTCTTCTTCTTGTAGACAGTTTCGGCGAATTTGCGCCTCATCAGTACAAGGTAGATATTCTCCGCCCTGGAGCCATGGAGCGTAATCCCGAACTGAAGATGACACTGAAATCACAATCATTACATATCCCCAAGTGAAGAAAATGAATTAAGTAGTGACAACAGTGATATCCTCACTGCAAACCAAAATTTTCCATTTGACACAAACCCATCGGTAAGAATGATCTCCTTGGTCAATGGAGATTTTTAACAGTGTAGATTGAGTTTGTTCTGAGTACTTGTTCTACGAGGGGGAAACCGCTGACCAAAATGTGTACACTAAAATACCATATTTGACAAATAATACCAAAATTACCAACTTAAAATACCAAAAATTACCAGAAAATACCAACATTACAGCGCCGTATTCTTCAGGAATGTACAAAAATATGCATATGCATATTAAAAAAGTATCCTGAAAACTTTACGATATTGGCTCAAAATTACTATAAAAATACCAATAATATCTACCAAACAAAATACCAAATATTACCAATTTTTTTTTAAATACCAAAATATTACCAAAAATACCATACTAGTGTACACCAAATACCATCAGCGGTTTCCCCCTCGTTGTTCTATGATGCTTATGGAAAATAGAACATTTTTTATGGAAACTAATTGCTTCCTGAAGTTCCTTAAATTCAAAAGGTGACGACGATTATGTTCGGTAGCCAGTTTTAGTGTAATGATTTCCAGAAATACGCTCTATATTACTTTTTAATTCCGCCCTGAAGGTATATTAGGATCTACCATGTTCATGTCATACAAAAAGTGAAGCCATATGGTACTATTTTGGCTAGCTCGTCAACTATTTCACCATTATAATATGGTATACTTAACAAAAAGATTTTTTTTTCGGGCTGATGGGAAACTCATGTTCGATTGGGTCCTAACCAGTACCCAGACAGTGTGGACTCATCCCCAAGGGAATGCCTACCAACCGAACCCACCTCAAGCTCGCCGTTACTCCCGCCTCTGAATCACTATCACTTTTTTCTACACCCACATGTATATTATCCATTTCCTGCACAGTTTAGAGAATGGAAATGTAGGCCATATCGGTTAACTGAACGTATATGATTTCATATACATCCTAGAACGTATATGAAAACCACCAATCAGCAAAATATTTATTTATAAAAATAAACTTGAATAAAATAAACCTTATAAATTAATAACAAATACTAAAAACAGAATAAAATGGGTATTTAAGGGACTACCGATGAAGGTCAGTTTTTATGAAGGTATGTAATACTTCTGAGATGCACTTTTAATAAATGTCGGTAGCCGAGTGGTTAACATACCGGACTTTCATGAGGTAGACCCGAGTTCGATTCCGGATGAAGAAATTTTTTTTCAATTGTTAATTTTATTTTTAAATAATTATTCTGCTCAATATTGATAACTACAACAGGCAGACGCTTGAAATATTTAGCAGAATATTCATTATTAAAAATAAAGGTACGGTACCCTTTTTGCGGGAGTCCGACTGGCAACATCTATTTATAACAGCATCGCATATTTAAAAAGGGAAACCGTAACATTATACAAATTGTACATTTAAAAACTGTACGTTTATCACAAAAAATTAGTGAAGACATAAAATTGAATTGGTACGATTATGAATAAAATTGTTGAAAATTTTTAATTTCAAGTTATACTTATTTTACAGTTTATTCAAATGTTTATTTACTAGATTTTTTCTTGAATGGGTCGTAGAAAAAATATACTGTTCGACTCGTGTGGATTGTCCATATCCACACTAGTTGCACAAACTACTATTTTGAACTAAGGCATCCTTTATCTATGATCACTACCCTAGCATACTTCAAGGCGGGCGGCGGTCCCTCACACACTCTCCGTCATCTACTCCTACATAAAGACTTACGAATTTTTTCTCCAAGTTGGTTTAGCCTCATTTAAAATGTTGAAAGTCGACGCCTATGAATAAATTACTTTATTGCATGAATGAATCTCTTCCTTAAATAACATAAACAAAAGCTCAACCTTTTAATTAATAATTCAATTAAAAACTAACATACAATGTAATTTGTTCAAAGGAAATAATACAGTAAAACGGAAGTAGCTACTTATTAATGATTATTTATTAAATTAATAAACTTTTAAATGCTATTTACAGGAAAAATTAACTGTCTTATTATAACCAACTCTTCTTTGCATGATTGTGTTTTATGACGTGTACTCTAATCGATGTAGAAACTTCTGAAGCTGTCCTATTTTGACCATAATAATCAACAAAGTTTCCGTCTGGATTTACAAGATACATTATTATTGTGTGATCCACCTTAAAAGAGAAATTAGTGAAAATGACTAAGACTCGAGAATCAAAATTTTTTTTTAAATATTACTACTTATTTGAAATTAAACAAAAAATATCTGGCAAAATAAGGTACAGAATTACTTCAATGGTTGAACTAGAATAATGTTTATTGAAAAACTTTTCTTCATAATGATAAAATTAACGTTTCAAGAGATATTACTTACTATGAATACTTACAATATAATCACTATCAGTGTCCTTTGGTCCAGCACTGAAATAAACTCGATAAGCTTTACAAGCTTGTGCAACTTGTTCTTCTGTACCAGTTAATCCTAATAATCTAGGAGTAAATTCTTTACAATATTCACCAACTATTTTCGGGCTGTCTCTGTTGGGATCCACCGATATAAATAGAGGTTGTATTTGTGGCATATCCTCAGAATTATCTTGAAAATATTAATGAGTGGATTTAAATTTTTTTGTGGATTAATATTTACCTAATATATCAATGACACTTGCCATTTTTTCTAATTCATCAGGACAAACATCAGGGCAATGTGTGAACCCAAAATATATCAACAACCATTTTCCAAGAAATTCGTCACTATTTCTAGGTTTTCCGGTGCTGTCAACTAGTTCAAATTTTCCACCAATGGATGTTTTACCAAGCATTCGCTCTCTTTCCCTCATTTGGGCTTAAAAATAGTAATTACTGAAATATACTGTATTTATTGACTTCATAATTTTATATCAATTAAAAATTGAATACAATATGGTATTGAAATAAATTCTTTTTGTTACCTTCTTCTTTTTCTTTCTTTATATACCACATAAATGCCAACAAGCTTCCTCCTAAAACTGAGGTAATAGCTAGATTTTTCCATGTTACAGGTCCAATACCTCTTCCTGGAGGTTTTGGTTTAGGAAAAGATGGATTGTTACTATATTTCCTCACATTGATTCTGAGTAAACTAGGTAGTGAAACCTACAAATAATATATTTCAATAATTTTTAAAATTTTTAATTTATCAAATTACTTCTGTTCTTTGGAAATTATTAGTATTTCTGTATAAATACTGAATATTTAACGTTCTAAAAACTTTGTAACAAGACATTTTTGTTCGGCTACTTTCTTAGGTTATAATAAATTTTGACAGAATTATAGTTCCACAGCCTAATCGATTTACACTAGTTGAATATAAAACAACAAGTTGTATAAATTGTGAGAGTGAGTTAAGCCTGGTATAGCAATCATTATATTTAAAATGTAATTGGTCCACTGGAGGAGCTGACACGTTTTATTTCGGTGTCGGAACTTGAACGGAGCTACAATTTTGACTGCTGTCAATTTATGAGTATTGAAAATACAATGACTTGTTTCATGTAAAAATCTCATGTTCGTAATTTAAATTTTGTTACACAAGTTCTGACATTTGACTATTGACGTAGTAACAGTCTTTAAGTTTTTGTATTTTCTTGGAGGGAACTTTTGTGGGAATCGAGGGACCGTAGGTAGAATGGAAAATTAGAGTTGAAATTAAAATCAGCTGAATTAAAATGTCTAGTGTATTACAACCTGTAGATGTAAATGTTGATAGATCACCTCTACGGTAAGTAAAAACTTGATATAAATATTGCAATTTGTTAAAATTTACAAATATTTAGGAAACGTGCAAGATACGATGATGATGTAGATGAGCTCAATAGAAATGAGAGATGGAGCTTACATAAAAATGAAGTAGTTTTACATGAAGTTTTCGATCATGGCGTGGGACGTCTGGATTGTGATGAAGAAGAAATTTTTACAGACGATGATACTATATTTTGTAGAACTGAACCTGGTGCTATAGACGTCTCGTGTGCTTCTATGACCCCCAATACACGAGATAAACAGGTAAAAAATTGTCCATACAGAAACTATAAAAAGCAGTTCCATCCATTTCATAATCATTCTTATTTTAATGAAACTGTAAATTCATAAATTCAACTAAATTAAATTGACGCAATATGTAGTATCACTTTGTATGTTGTGTTAATTGTTTTTTAGTTATCAATATTAGAGTCTACTTTAACAAAGGAGTCATTAGATAAGTTGAGTCTTGGTGAATGGGATGCATTATTAGTGACAAAACCAATTGTTAGACCTACAGATAAAACCAGTAAGTATACATTTATGGGTCAATTCTGAGCATATCTGTAAGGTCTGTAAGCAAAAATCTGTAATAGTCACAAGGCAACTTACTATATCTTACAGTTTCTGTAACTTATATGTGACTTCTCAGAATCGACCCATTAATCTGAAGTAAATTGCTCTTTTTTTTGGGAATCAAACCACAATAATGTTTTTTATTTCGACGTTTCGGTAGCGTTCCAGCTACCGTTGTCAAGATTAACTAGTAATAAAATAATTTTTGGTCCCTATCTGACACAACGAAAAAATATGACAACTAGACAATCAATAATATTTTGAAGTTTAAGACTACAAAACTTTGTTGTCAAATTTTATTAAGGTCCATTCATAGTAAGTAGATCACACCTCTGGTAAAATAATAATAATAATCTTTATTAATAGCATACGCTAACAAATACATTACATCAGGTACAATATCACTCTTATATACTATGGTTCTCCACTATATACTTTCTTAATATTCTTTTAAAGTTATCAAAATTTAAATTTTTTATTTCTGTAGGAATATAATTGAAATCAATTAAACCTTTATAAAATAGGCTATTTTGAGCAAAGGATGAATTTACCCTAGATACATAAAAATTTGAGGTTGATCTAGTATTATAGTTATGTATATTACCTACTGTTTTCAAGGAATCTATTATATGTTCTGGGTATAAGTTATTTTTTTATTTTATACATAACTATCATAGTATTAAAAAAAATGTTTTGTTTTACACTTAATAAATCTGTTGATACTAGTAAGTCTTTTATTCTACTGTATCTATTACATCCCAGGATACATCTCAATGCCTGATTTTGTTTTTTTTGCATGATACTTATATCACCCTTATTAAACATGTATAATATGGAGGAACAATAATTGAAATGAGGGAGTATTATTGTTTTGTAAATAAGTAACTTTGTCCAAGAGCTTAGATCTTTCCCTATTCTACACAATAAATTAATTTTTCTAGATATTTTTTTTGTTATGTAATTTGCATGACTAGAAAATGTAAGTCCTTCGTCTATAACTATTCCTAAATATTTACATTCGTTAACCTGTTCAATTTTGCTGCCATTAATTATTACACCATTATGATCATAAGTTTCAATTAAATTATATTTTGATTTTAATACCATACATTTTGTTTTGTTTATGTTAACACTTAAACTGTTATTGCACAACCATCTATATATATTTTCTAAATCATCTTTTAATAAATTTATAATGTCTTGGACTGTATCACCCTCCACAAAAAGTATAGTATCATCTGCAAACAATTGTATTTTGCATTTCTTGACAACCCTGACAATATCATTAATATAGAGCACAAAGAGTTCTGGGCCCAATACTGTGCCCTGAGGAACACCATGATCATTTACTTTAACTGAAGAAAAATGTTCATTATATTTAGTCTTTTGTGTCCTTGTTTCTAAGTATTGTGAAAACCAATTTAACACACTTCCTTCAAAGCCATATTTATGTAACTTTCTGATTAATAATTGTCTATTTATTGTTTCAAAAGCCCTGCGAAAGTCCAAGAAAACTACTCCTATGTGAAATGAAATATTTTATGACATTCTAACGATATGATTATTCTACTAGAAATGGAATCCAGTGAAGTGCACGTTCCAGGAACGGTTTTTATTGGGATAGTGCTTTTTTTAGCTTATTTTGGAAATGTTGTTAATAAAACGCGTTTGTTGTTACTTTTTTGCGTATGATTATTTTTGTTTTCAAAACATGTATAACTCATTTTGGTGATTTTGTGTATTGAAACAACTATTCCAACACACACTAATAGGTTATTGAATTTCGAATCAAATCATTCTTTAAGCGTTGAAAAAGGGGTAGTAAAATCTTTATATGATAGGGCCAGAATCATTTGTTCTAATGATAATCATTTCACAAAGGAGAAAACTCTACTGAAAAATGTTTTAAATGCCAATAATTACCCGGCAGAATTTGCAAATAAAGAAATCAAGAATTTAGAGAAAGACAACTGTCAAATTTTATTAAGTAGTCTTAAACTTCAAAGTATTATTGATTGTCTAGTTGTCATATTTTTTCCTTGTAACAGGTAGGGACCAAAAATTATTTTAATACTAGTTAATCTTGACAACGGTAGCTGGAACGATACCGAAACGTCGAAATAAAAAATAAAAAACATTGTGGTTTGAATCCCAAAAAATAAGAGAAAAAATAATAAGTAATGCCACAAGGAACTTACAGAAGATAAATTGCTCTTCTAGTACATAAATAGTATCTACCAGAAAATGAAATATTGATAAATCAATATTGTACAATTTAGCCAATTTCATGTTAATCTATATAATTAGAAATAGCAATTAATTTTTTGCTGTTGCAGATGAACTGTTGAAGTTAGAAGTGTAATTCAATGATTCAATGTCTGTCAGTTGTTTCTTAGTCAAACAGTATTTTTTTTATTATTATTGCAATATTTTATAAACTTAATTTTATACTATTTCTAGATTATTTCGAATTATTATCAGATGAAGTAATTCTATTTATACTAAGATGGTTACCAAAAACATATTTAAATGACATATCATTAGTTTGTAAGAGGTTTAACAGACTTAGTCAAGATGAGAGTCTATGGACAAGAATGGATGTATCAAATAGACATCTTCAAGCAGGAGAATTAGGAAAATTATTAAGTAAACAAGTTATTGTTCTAAGGTTGGCAAGATCATCAGTAAGTATTCAATATTTATATCAGAGAGTGATTTTGTAGTATGTATATATTTTTTTAGATAAATTTTCCTCCGATCTTACCGAATGTTAAGGCTGCTTTACCAGACTTCAAATCAAGACTGCTTTATTTAGACTTAAGTATGGCGTATATTTCTCCTCAAAGTCTGACAATATTATTTAGTAAATGTAGACGTCTTAAGAAACTTAGTTTAGAAAACGTTCAAGTTAGCGATGACGTTTTAATATCAATGTCTGCGAATAAAGATATAGAAGTTATTAATTTTGCAATGGCTACGGGAATTATGGAGGACGGGCTTAAATATTTATTGACTAATTGTAGAAAGTAAGTGAAAAAAATATCTGGTATCATTTTTTTTTTTGGAGCATAAATAAAAAGTGATAGAATTTTTTTTGTTCATTTTTTCTTTTCTAGAATTCGAGAATTAAATATTGCCTGGACATATTTGAATGCCCCTAGTATACAATATATATGTGAACATTTACCTCCCACAATGGATAGACTAAATTTTTCTGGATGCAGGAAATTATTGACTGATAAACGTAAGTAATCAATTTTAATTAATACTTGTCAATAAAGTAACCGAATCAAATTATCTTGTATAAATTAATTTCTAGCCAGATCTGTAAAACTAATTTTGGTCTTCATTTGTCCATTTGATCTGCATTTTTTTGTTGTGAGGTTGAGATAATGTCAGTTTGTTTTTGTTTTCAAATATTTTGTGTTTTAGGATTAATTTTGATTTCTTTTTTATGTATTTACTCATTTTATTAACTGATGATGGCTTAATAGGGAATTAGTAGATAGACACATATAATGCTTATGATTTCCTGCTGGCAACTTTACTGAAATAATATGAGAACAGGGAGAAGTGAAATATTGAAAATATACAAATTTATAAACGAAGCTGTAAAAAGCATTTGGTTTATGTTGGGGTGATATTCACTAAAACAACGATCTATTGTGTCTCCTTCATTTTACTTAATTCCTGAAGAAAGTTTCAGACACCGGAAGCTCTTTTAGAACTAGTGTAGAAGGCAAAATATAGCAATATTCTCATGAAAACTTCTCATGCTAATTTTAACTTTTCACATGATTTCTGTTCTCAAGATCTTCCTAATCAACGGCACACCCTGTATAGTTATGCGTATGGCTTGATTTTATAATCTATTATTATTTTCAGATGTGTTTGATTTAGTTGCAAGTTGTCCCAGACTCAGAGAATTAGACTTATCAGATTGCACGTCTCTAACTGGAGAAGCAGTTAGACAGCTAACAGTATTAGAAGACTTAAATTTCCTAGCACTTTCTAGATGTTATTTAATTCCGTCCAAATCAATACTGTAAGTTTTTGTCTGCAGTTGTATCATATTCAAAAGACTAAAATTTTTTTTTCCAGATACCTCAAAAAAACTTACAATCTTTCCTACCTCGATATCCACGGAGGCTACAACGACGCAGACGAATTGAGGACGATTCAAGAAGGACTAGGTGCTAAAGTTCAAATAAATAAATTCAAATTTAGTTCTGTGGCTAGGCCTACGGTGGGTATGCGAAGATCTAGTATATGGAACATGCGAGTCAGAGACTGATTGTTCCGTTTAATTTAATAAACTGCTGATTTGTGATTTAATTTTTAGTCATTTATTTAATATAAGTGAAATATGGTCTCAGAATAAAGGTAGTATCTGGAAACTCGAAAGGTTAGATTTCAGTATTGTTACACAGCAAAGTTATATTTTTCCATCAAGCAAAGAAGTTTGCACATGATGTACGCAATACTTTTTCTACAACCACGGTTTTTATGTATTAAAAGTTATATATTGTAATGATCGATGAATTTTGATGTTAAATATTCGGCCCAGTACCACTTGTCAATTCATAAAACATAGAACAAATAGATTTTGACAGGGAGAACGTCACAGCAGTTGATTATATTTTGACGTAAGGGTACAGTAACACTTTTTGCTGTATCTTACGCACGAAGAAGAAAAATATAACTCTTCTTCAGAGACTAGTTAAGATAGTCTGAAGTGTTGGTGGTAGTGTAAAACGCAAGTTCTCTTTCACAATAACGCCAAAGTCGACTTTAACGCAAGCGCGTTCGTACCTAAATAATTGTCAAAATTCCTTCAACATATAGTCGAAGCATGATTCTGTCTGTATCTAGCTCATTCTGAGGTTATAATATATAATTTGGATTTAATTATCAGACTATCAAACATATGTCAAATATATCAAAAAACAAATAACAAAAGTTAATGCGCATGTCCCGCGGCACGAAGTGCAAGTCGAAGTGAAAGTTTGCAGCTTGCAAGAAATTTCGACGACTTCATCTCTGACGCCAAATTGCGTTGTGAACGATCACACTGATATAGCTTTGCTTATCTTGCGTGCCATTTGGCAAGCGAATTGATTACAAATGCACCCTAACTTTTTGAATAAAAATTTGTATTGGGAAGTGTTCTTTTGAATAGTGGTTGTAGAAAAAATAATTTTCAATTTTGTAAATGTTTGTTTTTCGCTTTTTTCCAGTGGTACAGATTTGTACGTTGCCTCTGCACTTTTTGTTGACGTTTTCGGTATGTCTCCTTCATAGGGCCTTTCGCACCGGTTACACTTAAACGTTAAGTGTCACTCAAATCCACTAAGTGTCACTTAGTCGTTCGCACCGTATTTAAAGGCACCCTTAACGCGACGTTAAGGATACCTTAACTAAGCTCGGAATATCCACGGCTTAAAGTTCCACTTAACCTCGAAATACTTATTTTGAAGTTGATATATGACAGTTTAGATTTGAGTAAATTGTGCTTTGGTAGATGGTAGATCTTTGTATTTGTAATTTGTCTTATCGAAATGGAAATGTTAGAAGATGATGATGATATGATTGAATACAGCATAGCCAGACAGTTATATATAAGGGACGATTATTTTAATGCATTCGATCCTTAGACGTTTTTTCTTAGATTTAGAATGACGAAGGAAACTGCTCTCAATTTTCTTGGAGAAATTGAAATTGTTTATTTTTTATGACATTTATATACTTGCTAATAATATCTAATAATAATGATTTTTTACGTGTTGTAAAATTTATTCCACGAGATCGTTATTCTCCGCTCATATTTAAACTACTAAAATGACTCTGAAGAAAAAATATTATCAAAACGTCAAAACCAAAGATGACACCAACTAATATCAAACGTATAGATCAAACTGGATCAAACGACTGCCGTTAATTCCTGACAAGATCTTAAAGATTTTAAAATTGCGGCGTTGTCAAATGGAACCTCCCACTTAGTTAAGGGAGGTACGGCGCGAACGAAGTTCCGATTAAATTATAAGTGTCACTTAGTTAAGTATGACTTAGGATAATCGGTGCGAATGGCCCTTAAACATTCAGTTTTATCTAAATCTTTAATTGTTAGCAATGTGTTTACTATTTTACGCTTGTAAATATACAAGTGATTCCGACATTTATATGACATTTGTCGGTGAAAATGTTCTCGAACTTCTTTACTAATCCACTATTGTTGGAGTTGAGAAACAAATACTGAATTTGTGAGACTTTTCTCTGCCTGCAGCAGTAATTCAGTCAGGATAGTCGTGTGAAGTTACATTCAGTTGCACGCGTGTAGGCTTCTAATGACTTCGACGTAGTGGAAGTCCCATGCCAGTACCACGCCATCTCTGTGCGTGTTGTACAAGCTCGTTCCACACCGTTCTACGACAATTATTGTCAATTGCGCCTTCGGTACATTTAAATAATTTGTTAAAAAGAAGAACTATATTTATATTAGATACCTTATTCTGAGATATCTATATTATGTTGCCGGGTATTCCAAGTCGTTTCTAGTTTGAGCATAAAACTAGTCGCAGATTAGTTGGTCAGTACAAGATACCGAGTGCGCGTATTTTTCCCCGGTCGAATTTTTTTCTCTCGTTATTGATACAAAGTTGATGCCTGTTAAAAAAACTATGACTTACTCTTTGATCATCAGACATGATGGACACACGAGCTACTCATATTTGGTATGTTATTTATTGTTAGAATATTATATAATTGTTTTTTGTACGACAGAAAGTGCCTTAATAAATTTGTATAACTCAAAATGGTTTTACTCAATTTTACAGGAAATATGTACCACACCTCAGCTTGCTAACCATGGAAAACAATTCCTAATAATCCCGCCGTCCTCTCCCTATTTGTACACTTGGTTGAGTAGCCTGCAATGAGTACACTGATGGTATACTATAACTAGCACCATCTATCCAAAATATCACGAACTATACTTTTAACATTTTTTGTTGAAAATTCAGAAATTCGCGTAGAAAAACTGTGCTCCTAATAATCTCACCGTCCTCACCCTTATCTGGACAATTACCTTTACACTATATAGTGAGTACAATGATGGTATTTTATAACTAGCACCATCTATTTAAGATCTCTCGAACTAATTTTTTCATCTCAAAAATTCAGACATTGGCAGAAGAAACCTGAGCGAGTTTCATATAATCCCACCACCCTCTCTCTTATCTGGACACCTACCTTATACTCTATAGTGAGTTATATCTATTTAAAATATTTCGAACTAATTTCTCCTTATTTTTTCATCTCAAAAATGCAGACATTCACAAAAGAAAACTGAGCGAGTTTCATATAATCCCGCCATCTTATCCCTTATCTGGACACTTACCTTTATACTCCATAGTGAGTACAATGATGGCATACTATAACTAGCACCGTCTATTTAAAATCTCTTAAACTAATATCTTCTTATCAAAAATTCAGACATTCACAAAAGAAAACGGAGCGAGTTTCATATAAACCCACCATCCTCTCCCTTATCTGGACACTTACCTTTATACTCTATGGTGAGTACAATGATTGCATACTATAACTAGCACCATCTATTTAAAATCTCTCGAAGAAGAACCAATTTCTTCCCATTTATTCATCTCAAAAATTAAGAAATTCACAAAAGAAAACGGAGCGAGTTTCATATAATCCCACCATCCTCTCCCTTATCTGGACACTTACCTTTATATTCTACACTGAGTTCAATGATGGTATATTACAAGTAGCACCATCTATCCAAATTCTTTCGAACTACTCTTCTCATTTTCTTTTGTTAAAAATACAGAAATCTCAAAGAAAAACTGTGCTCCTAATAATCCCTCCATCCTCTCCCTATCTGGATACTTTGTTAAGTACCCTGCATCTCTTCGCAAGAAACTTAACTTGTATTCCGATAATTTCAGGTTGAATGAGGCTCTGTTGAAACAATTACGTATTAAAACAACAGGATTTGTTTGCGGAGGAAGAATTGTGGGTTATAAATAATCAGAATGTTTGTAAAAAAATCGGTCTTTATTTATAAGAAATTAAAGCACACTTGGTACATAAATTTCCATCTTTATTTTTTACTCAACGCCGACATGCTTGTAGTAAAAAAACTGATGTTTGTAACCAAAATTTTTTTCAACAATATTGATATAATTTCTGCTCATATTTATAATCGAATCGGTATAGTTCAAAACACAGAGAGTAAAATGCCATACCGAATCAATTATAATATATACAGCATGTCTCACCTTGTAACGTTTTTTAAGATTGTTTTAAAATCACAATTTTTTTCACCTTTGAATGTCATGTACATCCCAAAATTTAAATTTCAAGTAAAAACTAAGTTTTATATTGAACGGAAATATTAAATTTTTCGATGAGACATTCTATATAAATAAAAAATAATGGCACTCACGGCAAATCAGCCATGAAAATATAGTTTGTATACAGAATGTCCCAAATAAACTATAAAGGGGGATTTAAAGTTCATCTTTTACGCCTATTATTTTGTTTTACGACAAAATTTTCTTTTTGCCGGGAAATATACCCAGCAAGATTTTATTTACATTTCAATATTATTATGAACGATAAAAATTATATCGAAAAAACAAAATAATATTACAATCACCAATTCTCTTAAAATATCGTATCATATTGCTTTGTATGGGACCATTCTGTATTTAGTTTTAATTTTTTTTTTGGTATAAATCGATTGGAAATAGATGGTACTGTGAAAGTACATTAATAAATGCCTTAAAATAAATCTTGGAAAAAAAAACAATACTCCAATCTGTAGGGGGCAATCTACATTATTATAAAGGTAATTTTTTTTGCATTCATACTTAATATATCACATACATTTATCTCGACAAAAATTTTCACCCAACATTTGCAACCCTGAGTGTTGGAAGCGACAAATACCAAATTTTATTTTACAGTAGCTTTAAAAAAATAGCGACTTGAATTCATCAAAGACAACAACAAACATTGTAAAGAACTGTGTATAATAATAATTGTATAAAATGTACATGAACAAAACGCTCTACTTTAATTTAGATTCAAGATGTATTAGAAAATTGAATTCATAATCACGAGATTCGACAAAATTTATAAAATAGAAGGTTGCAGAACTCGTAAGTCAGATAATGTCCCAAAAAAGTATCCAAATAACGTCACTGATAATATACCACACACTTTTCCCCCCAATTGTACCAGAAGCATCGGCCAATGAATTTTACCAATGTCCATATTATAGATGGCAGCACATTTCTAGTCTTTCATGTCCCTTCACTCGATTTTTTTTCGCGCACATTTGATATATTAAGGTTAAGGAATGTTTCTGCAACCAACTTCATTATTGTTTTTTATCGACTTCAGATTTTAAAGAAAGCTGGCTTGTATCATCGTTAACCAAAAATCATTATAATAGGTGCCATATTCGACGAAAACATATGTCAATTTTGACCGGATAAATCGCAGTAATTTGGTATTTGATTCAAAACGCACCCTGTTTGGATACCACTCGGCAATCATAAGGAAATTACTACCCTTGAGCATTACAAAAATCTTAAAAAAATATCCAAACTTACATAGGACTCTTAGAATACAAATGGACTGTCAGTACGTAATCAGGGTCGCGAAGGACCCCTCGGGCGAATTATCAGCCCCTATCATTCAAATGTTCCGTATCTCACTGAAATGAAAGCAGGTACGGCGTTCTACAGTCTATCGTGCGTCTAAACTCGCACGTCAGATGCTTATTTATTATCACAAATCGTAGACTGATTTCAATCTACTTTTAACACATACAAAAGTATTAAAAAATCAAGCGAGATATATCTAGGCCACAGCTGAACCATCAATTCATATTAAGGCATTTGTTTAACATGGCCCGACTGATATCAAAAAACTCTCAACGAATCAGAACTGCCAAAAAAAGTTAGAAGCACGCAATCTATAGTCTGGTCGATCCAAAGAAAAACCGCATGTAAACATAGACTTGCCTAGGTCATTCAATGTTCACCTGATTTCACTTCGGTTTTTTTTTAGAACAAACCGACTTTAGTAATTAAGTGCTTTCAATATTGTTATTTTTTAACTTACTACAGGTTTTATATGAAATTGAAAGAATGAAAATGATGAAATTGGCTAAATGGAAAATAAAGTTGGCTAAATGAAAAAAGTTGGATAAATGGAAAAAAAGTTGGATAAATGGAAAAAAAAAGTTGGATAAATGGAAAAAAAAACTTGGCTAAATGGAAAAAAAGTTGGATAAATGGAAAAAGACTTGGCTAAATGGAAAAACATTGGCTAGATGGAAAAAATTGGCTAAATGGAAAAAAGTTGGCCAATCAAAAAAATTGCCTAAACGGAAAATCCAAGAGAAAAAAAATTAAAATTTCCAGTTGGAATGTAGTACGTTAATCAAACCCGTCAGCATGGTGGATACTTTTTGGCAGTTACTCCTTAGAGCAGGTCTACGTATCCCAAACTGATTTAATGGACACATACATCTACTTTTCCAAGTACGTACGTAACCGCAACCGTTATTAAGCAACACTCATATCTACAGCATAATTTTGAAATTACCAGCCTCGATAGCCTTAAATACTTTAGACTTAACTCTAGTTACTTACAAAAAAATGAACGATTCTGCAGATAAAAACGCTAAGAACGCTTTTTTTGCTGTACTTTCTAGTTTATTTCTTTTTTCGACGGAAATATTTTCAATTAAACATCGCTACGTACTTACCTATGGGACAATCAGTATAATAAATTATTAACAATTTTTTTAAACAGATTGTTCCATTTAAGTATGCAGGGTTATTCAATTAAAAATATTTTAAATATATTTATTGTCATTTTGTGATGGGGTTTTTATTCCCGAGATAAATTTTCGTATATATACATTTTTAATTTTTTTTTTATTTCAATATTTGCCCTGCGAAATAATGTTTCCGTTTGAGGAAATTCTTTCGTTGGGTGAAATTATAATTTAAATTTAATTACGATTGAAAATGGAACAAATTTTTTTAAAAATAGTTCAAGCAAATTCATGTTTTTATAATTTTCGTATTAAATAATTATTTTTAAATAGATTTTAATATACTGCACCTACCAAATGGGTTATTAGCCACCCCTATAAAATTTTATTTCACATTTTTTTTTGTATTTATAGGAATTTATATATTCCATTTATTATTAATCAATAAAAAATCGCTAATATGGAGAAACTGACGTAGGGGGGTGATATCCCTGAGTGAGATCTTTCATTAGGGTGGTCACATTATTGGGTTAAAATATTTAAAATATTTCTCCTTACTGATTTTTAATGCAATTAAAATCTGTATGTTCCTGGTGGTGTTTTCAATATTATTTTTTTTATTTATTTATTTTTAATTTTTTTATTAAAGCACAATATTTTTTATATTTTTATTTCCACGTTTCGGTAGCTTTCCAGCTATATTAAATTATAAATAAATTGATTTTTCTCCACAAAAAAAAAAGAAATTTAGTTTTAAAAATTTACTCAAGACAAAACCAACAATATAAATATTTTGGAGACCAATTCGCAGAACCAAAATTTTCCATGAAAATTGATTTTAACGTTGAATGAATCTGTCAAAAAAATACAGGGGTGGCATTTATATATACTTAAGTAGTAATTTTTTTCAATTTTACTCAATATTTCAAAAAAATACCGATCTTTTTTTATTGTTTTTAGCATGAATTTGTTCAGCTACTAGAATATTTAACTAATTAAATTTGTTCAACTTTATATTAGCATCGTTATTGTAATTATTGTCATACTTAGGTATTCTACACACGAAGCACATCGCCATAGGCGCGTGTTATATGCAAAGTACGGAACATATACGCTTTACTTGTATTTCCAGTCTACGGTGTCAAAATAGACAGAAAAAAGGAGCCAAGGACGCGTTTCCATATTATTAATACCAGTAGTGAAGGGAATTTTATTATCTAAAGCACGTGCCTTGCCGTATACAGCGTTTTATTCCGCTTCTCAAAGTTTCCAGCAGCCAGTTGTCAAGTATCCGGCCGAGTTGTTGCTAGGTAGGCTGCAGTCAGTGTTCACAGGCGGCGAAAATTCCGGGCCAGATTTTACGTATAAAAAGGGCCAGATATTCGGAATTCGGGCAAACTCTCAACTCATTTTTTTGTGTTAAACTGTGCTGGATATGATAATTTTGTATTTTCCTCATTTGAGAACAACACCAAAGTCACCAAACCATAGAGAAATTTCTCTATGGACCAAACCCATAGAGAAAAACTTATTATTTCTCTATTACCAAACCCCAACCCAACCAAAAAATCTAAAATGACAAATTCTTCTTTTTAATCCTCCAATAACAACAGCAAGACATGAGATATGGCTGTCATTGGCCGTGTTCAGTTCAGTCAGTAATGAACGAGAAACAGTTCACAGTGGACAGTCATGAAAAACGGGCCAGATTTCGAAAAGAGGTGCCAAGGGGCCACTCCGTCTTAAAAAGGGTCAGATCTGGCCACCTGTGGCAACGCTGGCTGCAGTACGTTCAGTGTACAGTTTTCTCGCCGTATAGGAATCGTCGTTGTATGCAAATTATGCTCGCGCGTATGGCGATAAGCTCCGTGTGTAAAAGGCCTAATTTACGCAATGTTTTTACAGCTGCACTTATTTTTATTAAACGCTTTTAAAAAGCAAGTGACCCGCATTTAATGTAGGTTCACGCCGAAATAGTACTTTTTTTTACTGATGACAACATCAGTGAACGGATGTTATCAATGCCCCAATATTATGATCCATTCAGCTTTACAATAGAAAAATACAAAATAAAAACAACAGTAATAATTTGTTGTGCTATGATGGATAGAAAACCAAACACAACACGAATAACTGAATTAATTCTCTGTTACAAAAAAAAATGCCGAAAAAAATCGAAAAAAATTCACATTTCAAAATTTCGAAGAGATGGGCAACATCAACCGCTTGGACTGGGTATAGCCGGCGCCGGCGTTGGCATCAGAAACTGACAAGATCCTCCTTTGATACGCCTGCGCATTAGATTACTTTCGCTGGGTGGGCTTAAACCGAACAGTTTAGCCGACGCGCAAGTCGTCAACGGTTTCTTATCGACAGGATAGCCGTTCGGCTTTTCCAAATAATCCAACTTCATGCTGAAATGTTGTTGCACCACTCTATTCACAGCCATTGCAGACTCCGCAAACTGGGACAGTTCTAAAACGGAGTTGTTTTTCTTAATGACAGCTGGGGTCGTTAGCGCAGCTGTATCACTTGCGAACTGAAGCCAAGGATGCTTCAACACTTTTTCCGCGCTTATGCGCTCGCTGGCATTCTTTATCAGCAGACTTGAGATGAGGTCTTTCGCTTCATCTGATATGGTATTCCATTCTGGTTCGGGGAAATCGTACCTTCCTTCTTGAATACTTTGAAATAGAAGTTCTTGACAAGCGTTGCAATTGTCGCCTCGTTCCCAACCACAATCTCTACCGCACTTACCGTAAAACGGCGGATAACCGCATAATAGAATGTACATGATGACACCCAAAGACCATAAATCGCATCTTTTGTCGTATGACGTCGTTTCGGATTCTCCGATGAACGCCTCCACTACTTCTGGTGCCATAAACTCAGCACTGCCAACCTGTAATAGAAATTGATGGTGATACATACAAATAAAACTATTAGGCTAAACTCAGACGGACCACAGCGACGCGACTAGTTTGTCTTTCTGTTGTCGTCATCTGTCGCTGTGGTCCGTCTGAGTTTAGCTTTAGAGTCAACAAAAGATGAAGCTATTCTATTGACAAACTGAAGGAACGAAATAGCAGATGACTTAGCAAGGAGAAGTAGGATCATTGGAAATATCTAGTAAGTTATGAGGATCAAATATAGTCCTTGAGGGCTACGACCTACGACCCAGTGAAGTCAAAAGAATACATAAAGCCTACAAACAATAATGACTAAACAAGCATGTTCAAACGTGTTTAGTAGCATATTATTATAGGGAAAGAAGGGTACAGAACAAGACTTGTGGTTTGTTAAAATCACAAAGCAACTGCACTCGTTCTAATCAAAGAGGAAAGTAGAAGGCTCATCCACTCTACTCCGCTGTTTAAAACTTGGCATGGCCAGATGGCAAAGCCGTGCGTGCCAAGAAGCCAGCCATGTACCAATGAATATCACTGTGTCGGTCTCCTTCAAAGGAAGCCAATGAGAACGGACAGTGAGGATGTGACAACCACTGGCCTCTCGCGGCGTCAGTTGTGAATCCAAACTTCCACCAGCCTACTCCCAACCATGAGTAAGATAGCCAAGAGGGCCATCCTGAACAAACTACAAGAGGAGACAAGAACCATAGGAATACTGCCAGAAGAACAGTTCGGATTCAGAAAACACCACGCAGCAGAAGACCAAGTATTGAAGCTAGTAGAATATACAACACAAGAATTCAACTGGAACCAATCAACAGGAGCCATCTTCTTGGACATCAGCAAAGCCAGACAGAGTCTGGCACGAAGGTCTGATCTACAAGATGAAAGAAGCAGAATACACGACGTCACTCACCAAACTAGTCAACAGCAACTTGAAGGACAGAGCATTCAGAATCATAGGACCAACCAAATTCGGACTGGGAGTCACAGAAGCAGAAGTTCCACAAGGAGCAGTCCTGTCAGCGCTGCTCTACAAAATATACACGGCAGACATTCCTAAGACGGACAACTTCATGATGGCCCTCTACGCAGATGACACAGCCATAGCGACAAGAAGTACTCAACCAGCTATGATGACACAACGACTACAAGAAGACGTTGAAAGCATAGACGACCGGTGTACGACGTGGAAGATAAAGGTCAATGTTGAGGAAACCCAAGCAGTCTACTACAAGAAGAGGAGGAAAGTGCCAGAAGAAAACATCGAAGTGACAGGACAAGAAGTACAATCGAAAAACAAAGCGAAGTACCTAGGAGCCATCTGGGACCAAGGATTGACCTTCAGAGACCACGTCAAATACGCAGTCAACAAGGCAAGACAAGCTAGGGAACGACTGGCAGGACTCATAGGCCCAAGATCCAACCTGGAGCTGAAAACTAAGATGAAGCTGATCAACGCGATCATCCTACCCATCCTGACGTATGCCTCCATAGCCTGAGGACACGCAGCGTCAACCAGACGAAAGAAGGTACAAGCTCAGTAAAACATCTGCCTGAGACAAGCCACAGGAATAATCAGCTTTATCGGGAATTAGACCAGAAGAAGATCCTCGGAGTCATGGAAGCCAAAGCCAGGAAAAGATTCGAAGAACTGAGGACACACCCAAACACTCAACTAAGACAACTCACGGACTACAACAGAGAGAACTACAGCAAACACGCACGACCAAGGAAACAGCTAGAATTTGGACAGCAGTGAGGACAAACAGCAACACCAACAGGTAAGTAAAACAAGATCACTTACTTAGAGATCCTGCCTGTCCATAGAAAAGACCGGCAGGAAAGCTATTAAGGCCAGCTTTAACAAGTGGATCCACTCTCTAAGGTCGTCTTTAGTCGCAGTACGTCGGCTAAGGATTTGTACTTTATGAGGCAGCGACATAAACAGACACCCCGCGAGCGACGAAAAATCAAGAAAACCAACGAGAGAAAAGTGACTATCACTACCTTAAGAAAAACAGAAGAACGCCAGAACTTTTCCATAAACCAAGAAAAGAAGATGGACTAGCCCAGCAGATCGGACTGAGGTCTCATCGGAAGATATAAGGGGTGGAGGAATGTTGTTCCCGGGATGCATTGCTCCTACAGTAGTGCTTCCTGGAAGGGATGGGTTTGATAGAGGTGTGTGTGTGTGTCTACCAGTTAGTCGTGCTTTAAAATGATCTGAACGAACGAGAATGTAATTTGCCTCTGGCTTTGCCAACGGTAACTACTTTCCTATGGAACTGAGAAGAAAAAAGGGACATAAAAGATTTTGAGCTAGCAAAGCCCGTGACCTTTGCGTTTGACGTTGGAACTGCTTACTAGCAGTCACCGTTCATTAGTCACTGATAGTTTCGGACTCATGTTGTTATTTTATAGTCTTTTTAGTGTGTAATTGGAACTTACCGGTGTTAATAACTGGGGTGTCGCTAAAGGACTGGAAACACTAGATTGGAAGCGAATACCGGAACCCAAATCAAAATCACAAATTTTGACAGGACACAGACGGTCGCTGTGTACACAGAGGATATTTTCTGGCTTTAAATCTCTGTGCGCTATTCCTTTAGCGTGCATAAACTGCAATGCTGAAGCAACTTCTCTAATTATTTCCGCTGCAGCAGCCTCACTGAAATACTTATGTTCCTGAATCCTCCTCAGGAGCTGACCTCCATTAATCTGCGTTAAAAAATAAATAATTAATATCTCGAAAAGAGATGTTTGAATGAAAATATTTACCTTTTCAAAAACCAAATAAAACTTTTCTTCGTCCTCAAAAAATTCCGTCAACTGAATAATGTTCGGATGACCCTGACAATGATGGAACGTTTCAACTTCTCGAAAAACTCTGGCTCTGGCATGACCAGGAACCTTATCAATTATTTTCACTGCGAATTCTTGATCGGTGAACAAACTAACGCAAGCTTGAACACAGGCGTAGGCGCCCTCTCCCAAAACTTCACCGGTTAATTTGTAAAGATCTGAAAACAAAACAAAAAATTAATCAATAAATTTTTTTATATTATGGTTGATATTTTTTTTACTTTTTAAGTTTTTGGCTCTGGAAGAGCCAACAGGCCAGCTATAAAGGTTGAGATATTGAGTGTGTCTTGTTCTTGATAAAACCTCACCTCAACCTCACCCCTCTACATATAGTGGTGGAAAGCGTTGCAGAAAGAACAAGATACAAACTAAATAGAGAGGGAATCATTGAAAAAAAAAACACCTTCTCACTTCTTAGAAATCAGACAACCTGGGACATGCCACAAGACGGTATGATGAAAAAGTATAACTTTTTAAAGAAATTCCTTACGGAATTAAGCAACAAGAAGGAATGGGATTCGAATACCATTACCAGACTTGGAAAGAATGCCATTCAATGGTACACAGACGGCTCAAAAGCAATAGAGGGAACTGGGATAGGAGAGTTCGGGCCAGGAACCAAACACTCTGAAAGCTTTAGAAAAACCCCAAGTATCTTTCAAGCGGAAATCCACGCCATAAGAAAGTGCGCCCAGTTCAATATTGATAAAGGATACAGAAGACAAAGGATTATCATAATGTCGGATAGTCAAGCAGCCATCAAAGCACTGAGGTCTTGTGTAATCAGTTCCAAAATGGTGTGGGAATGCATTGACAAACTCAATCAACTAGGCGAGAACAATATGGAAACCTTACTTTGGATTCCAGGACACACTGGAATAGAATGAAATGAAATAGCAGATGAATTAGCAAAGAGGGGGGCAGAAATACCTTTCTGTGGGCCTGCGGAATCAGCCCCAATGTAACATTGGAAGATATAGGTAAAGCCCAGAAAAAGAGAAGATCTGACCATTGGAAAGATCTAGTAGGACTTACACAATCAAATACTCTTCTGGGTGACTACAACCTGTTGAGATAAAATGAATGAATAAGTCAAAGTAAAACTGCGCTAAGAGTTTTAACAGGGATCCTAACGGGATATTGTCGTCTAAATGGGCACCTGAAAAAGCTCAAAATAGTGGAGGAAGAAGAATGCAGATTTTGTGACATGGAAGAAGAAACCTCCATCCAGATACTTTCCAACTGCACAGCACTTCAGAATCCTAGAGCACAGCACCTGGGAGATTACTGGATAGAAGAGGAACATTTTCCTAAGTTGAAGCCTGCAGACATCCTGAAACTCCTCCGGGAAATAGGACTAAAGGAACGACTAGTTTCTGAGACTCTCCTCAGACCTAAGTAGAAGTAACGGGGCACAATAGATCTTTTAGGTCCCAGTGAATGACACCCCAAAATACATACATAGTGGCGAAATGTAGATCATTTGTCAAAATTTAGGTTGGATAAATAGTGAGTT
The DNA here is from genome assembly GCA_910591675.1 of Galerucella calmariensis. Taxonomy (NCBI): domain Eukaryota; kingdom Metazoa; phylum Arthropoda; class Insecta; order Coleoptera; family Chrysomelidae; genus Galerucella; species Galerucella calmariensis. Next base: position 41,813 of record CAJUYG010000286.1, on the reverse strand, counting down.
TCAAAAGACTATAATTACTCGAGGCGAAAACGAATAACCTCTGTTAGTTTTATTTAAGGCATGTCCATAATTCAAGACAAACATAAAATGAATTTATAAAAAATGATTATAATAATTATACAAAACATTACATAATTTCTCGTGAAGTACACATCAAAAATAAGATTGCATTGGTTTATTTTCCGTTCAATAGAAGATAAGAATTTCTCAATTTTATGTTTAAACTGTTAATCAAGAAAGTCAACAACGAGTTTCTTGTGTACTAAATTTAGGTAAAACACGTTCGCCTACTCGATATTTTCAAGCAACTATACAATTGCCTTGAAGACAAATTCGGTATTTGTCAAAGAATGACGAAAAATATATATATTTTTCATTTTTTAACCTTTTAAAATTCTTGACTATTACTACGCAAACCAATGTGGCGATTTTGTAACTCAATAAACATAAAGTTGTTTTATTTTTGAGATACAAGGCGATGTTCAAAAATTCACCCATTTAGTTGTTGAAAAATATCGACGGAACTTTAATTAGTACATACTGTATGGTTTTTTTCTTTATTTTTCACTTCAATAATAAACGGGCATTAAATTTTATATAGTCAAAAGCGCTCTTATCGTGCGGGTTCAAAGGTCACTAACCATATGTATCAAATCAGAAGACACAGAGGTAACCAAAATGTGAGATTACAAATATACCCGGAGAAAATAATGATTGTTGATGTTTCCTGCACACTGGTTGACGAATTTCCACTTTTTCATTCATTCTCGAAATAATTTATCAGATTAAGTACCATTTTTTTGCTTGAGAATGCAAAAAACCGGAAAATTGCTACTTATTATTCATATTGTCACTTTGAATTGTCAAAGTCACAAAACTGACATTTAAATCAAAACTTCGCTGGTGAAAGAATTTTTAGAACCGCTGAAAACTAAATACATATCCTTTTTTCTCCCGTCAAAATTGCATAAGTCTGTCTTATTCATCTTACGGATTTTATTTGGAGGTTATGATTAAACGCAATAAAAGAAAACAAAAACGGTGAGTATGTCTTTGTTCAATCGTATGACCCGCATGATAAGACTGCATTTGACTATACAACACTAATTGCAAAAACTAAAGCACGTGATCGTCTGCAATGCCGACTTTTCCCTTTGAATTAAAAAAAAATGGACTGAAGTTCGGGTGAGTCATGGCTTGTTCAATAAAGACATTTGTCTCCATTTCCTAATTTTCTAAATATCTTACAAAACTATCCAATTCGGAAGTCCCTGTGTAATAGACTCTCCCAAAGCCCCGGACTAAAACACTTAAGGAATTCGAAATACCGAAAAAACTCAGTAATTCCAAAGCTTAACTTGACATGATCACTTCCAAAAATTTATTGAGCATAATTTTTATAAAATTATGGAAAATGTAAGTCAAAAGATATGGTTATAGACCCCCCAAGCCAATCTCTAAAATTTTTGAAAGACCCCCAAGCTACTCTCTAAAATTTTAGAAAGACTCCCCAAGTCACTAGCAAAATCTGCCTCTGGAAATTCATTTATGACATCTTTCAAAAAGTTGAGATTAACCTTTGAAAAAAAAACTGATTGACGTAAACACTATAAAAAACATAAAAAACCACATCTCAAAAAATCGAAACGTGCAAAATTCAAACTAGGCCATAGTTCGCTTCGTGAAGGTCGTCCAGTATCGGTTGTGCCAGAAAACATTATCATACATGTGACTTAAGCTTGATTCTCACTATAAATACGCTCTCGCCACTGGAGCTCTGCAATGCTCTTTCAATCCCTTGCGTGCTAGAGCATGAATGGATTTTGTGATCACTCAATTTTTATTACATTTTATTCGATTAACTTATACATCTTTGCATATATAGTTCTACACGTGGTAATGTGGGGTGAGCAGTGTTGCAACAGTCGGAATGTAATATAACTGACGGTAATGGTGGTTGCATAAACGGCAGAGAATAATGCTCAACAGGAGTACAGTGTGTACTGTATTAACTCAAACTAATGGTTTTACATACATCTATCTTGCGGTGGATCGTATAATGGTGCAAAGTAGGTAACCAGAAAATATATATAGTGTGCTGCCATCTATATTCCATTCATCTGATAATGTCAATTAGTCCAGTAACTGAAGACCTGAAAATAGGCAAACCTATCAATATATTTGACCAATAATTTTTTTGGCTTGATTTGTAGGTCTTGACAGGTACTTCAAAGGGAGAAAAAGTTCTCCAAGATTGCCCCTTAGCTAAGGGCCCAAAATGGCCCCTAACGCCCCCCAAAAAACGGTTTCCCGCCATTATCTCCCGAAATATGCAATTTGAAAATTTTTTGTTCGGGTAAAAAGTGAGGGTCGTTAAATTATCTACAAAAATGGTCCCCATCATTTTTTTCCAGAATGCAATAGTTTTCGAGATAATCGCATCCAAACGTCCCCTCGCTTACGCGGCTGCACTACCTCTATAAATGCTACCGTCTATAAAATTAACTTGTAAACCGGCGGACAAATTCTTCCATAACTCGGTCAAAAATTAATATTTTTCGATGATTTAAAGTTCATTGTAATGGGAATATCCGTAGGTATCAGTATGTGTACCTTAAACCCCGTTCTCGCTCGTCGAGGACATTGCAAAAAGTGGCCAATGTTATTTTCCCCCAATATTTTGGCCTCTTCCATTAAATCATTGACATTTTATTTATTTTAAATGGTTTATTATCCCTTGTTTTTTCAAATGGGGTCTGGGGAGGTCCTGAATGTTCCTAGAAATTTTTTTCAGTATCTTTGTGGCGTTTCAATAAGAAGTTTATTTATTTATTTGCATTTTTCAGTCGTTTTCGGAGTTCTCACAAATCTTTCAAATTTTCCCGGTTTCTGGAAAATGAGTGCATTGTATTTCGAATAAAAATATTGGTTCGTTCAGAGAGTAGACATAGTAAGCTTTCAAATGGTGTGCATTTAATAACAAAATATGTAATTGAACATTAGTTCTTTATTTTCGCTTGTTTACAAGATTTGTGAGAACTCCGAAAACGACTGAAAAATGCAAATAAATAAATAAACTTTTTATTGAAACGCCACAAAGATACTGAAAAAAAATTTCTAGGAACATTCAGGACCTCCCCAGACCCCAGACCGGGCGAGAACGGGGTTTAAGGTACACATATTGATACCTACGGATATTCTCATTACAATGAACTTTAAATCATCGAAAAATATTAATTTTTTTCCGAGTTCTGGAAGAATTTGTCCGCCGGTTTACAAGTTAATTTTGTAGACGGTAGCATTTATAGAGGTAGTGCAGCTGCGTAAGCGAGGGGACGTTTGGATGCGATTATCTCGAAAACTATTGCATTTTGGAAAAAAATTATAGGGACCATTTTTGTAGATAATTTAACGACCTTCACTTTTTACCGGAACAAAAATTTTCCAAATTGCATATTTCGGGAGATAATGGCGGGAAACCGTTTTTTGGGGGGCTTAGGGGCGATTTTGGACCCTTAGCCAAGGCGCAATCTTGGAGAACTTTTTCTCCCTTTGAAGTACCTGTCAAGACCTACAAATCAAGCCAAAAAAAAGTTATTGGACAAATATATTGATAGGTTTGCCCTTTCAGTTACTGGACTACATTACATTACATTTATTAACCAGATATTTCATTGTTCATGTGATCCAGCAAAAACATTTAAATGAGTGAAATGTAGATGACAGCACACTAATTAATAACCTTACTGGTTACCTATTTTTCTACTCAGACCAGCTTTTGACACGAGTGTATGTCATGAGGGTGGCCTGAGCTTAAATGATAATAATTAACCTTTTTTATCAGCAATTAGATTTTTATGATTTAATACTCTTAATATTGCTGATTAAATATTATCCTGAGGTGGGTTGAAGGGCAGGACAGGAGTAAAGGTAATCGCATTGCCGATTCTTTAGCCAGGGAGGCGGGTGGACTAAAAATTTTAGGACCCAATGATACCTACGGCCTGACGACTTCGACAATTGCGGAACTAGCCAAACGTTACACCCGTGCTCAATCCCTTAAGATATGGGATAGAACCAAAGGATGCAGTCTTGCCAAGATCACCCTGAGCGACCCTGGGAAGCTGGCGTCGAAGAAATATTTGGCGATGACCAGGAAAAACCTACGTTGAACAGTAGGATTTCTGACTGGCCACTGTCAACCAAGGAAACACCTCCATACTATGAGGCTAGTAAGTGGACACACCTCTATGCAGGATGTGTGAACAGGAAGATGCAACTGTCAGGCATGTCTTATGCGAGTGTCCGGAATTATCGTCAACAATAGAGTGTGTGTTCGGTGAGTCTTGGCCTACTCCTGCCGATATAAAGGAGATGTCTCCTAGTGACCTACCATCTTCCTGTTAAGAACAGGATGGACGATGACCTAGGAGTACAACTCCTCGGGAGGATGTACAATGGGTCACATGTGGCCTTATTGCTGTGAGCCTACACTCACCCTCCCCACTTTACAGATACAGAGAATACTCTTAATATTGCAGATTCTTCGCTCTTACCTTGAAAACATGATGATACCAATGATGATCCGGTACGTTTCTTCTTGCGGCGTCTTCTTTTCGCTTCTTCTTTGCGACGGGCGAGCTCCCTCTCGCGAGTATCAGCGTCCATCTGATCTCCGCTGTCGGAGGCACTGCCCCCCCTGCCGCCACCAATGCATCCTCCGATACTATCACCATTGCTGATTATGATGCCGTTGCAATCTAGAACAAAAAATTAAGAATTAAGTATTAAAAGTTAGTAAGCCCGGCTTATTTTTATACAGGGTGTTCCAAAAAAAGGTGACCCCGTCTCTAAGATAGGTAGAAAAATGAAACATAAACGTAGCAGCAAAATGTCTAGTAATAATCGACAATATTACAGGAAACTGTAATAATACTTGATTGTTTCAAGCCCAGGGAGGAGGAGTCTTGCTGAGTGTGACAAGAGGGGGTGGGGGGCACTGATATTCCGCTTTAAAGATACTGCAAAAGTCTAGGCCTAATAGTTGATACGAAATTTCGGTTTAGAGAACACATTACAGCAAAACTACAAAGCGCCTACGACTCATTAAAATTAATCTATCCTCAGAGACATATACTATCTACCGAAACCAAAAAAAATTCATGTGATGCTTTAGTTCTCTCTCATTTAAATCATTGTGACACAGTATATGGCCCATGTCTTGGTGCTAAAGATTGTCAACGAATACAAAAGATACATACTTCTTGTATTAGACTGATTTATGGAATAAGAAAATTTCAAAAAATTTCTCACAAATTTAAAGAATTAAAATGGTTAAACATGTTTAATCGTAGAAACTTACATTTAGCAGTTTTTTGTCATAAAATATATACCACAAATACGCCGGCTTATTTACATACCAAACTCACTTTCAGAACAGATATCCACAATTTAAATGTGAGGAAGAAAACAATTCTTCGTATTCCACGTTTTTCCAAGTCTATTTTCAAACGTTCTTTCTCATATGGCATAGCAGTCCACATCAATAAAATACATGCTCTAAATCCATCATATCTTCGTTGTTCGGCTTTGACATTTAAACAAAAATACAAAAACTATATCTTCGATTTGCAGAAATAAATACCCCTTCCTTAATCCCTTCTTGCTTACATCATCCTCTCTTTCCTCTTGTTATATCTTAATATTTTTTATATATATATATATTATTTTAATTACTCCTCGTTTAAAATTTGTCATTTTCTTGTTGATATGTATTGTCCAATCAGTGTTAGTTTTATATTTTATTAAGTATTCTATATTTACTGGCATTGGTGGAAGAGCAGGAAAGGACTACTCGTCTCAACCTGAACCAATCTAGCCATTTATCCACATCAGTTGGAAACATTCGAAAAATTGTCGCTATTTTGTAATGTTCATCCTACACTATATTGTGTTTCTTTTATATACCTAATGTGGATAATAAATGTATTATTATTATTATTATAATTCCAAGTATGCACTTGCTCAGCACTTGCTGATAATGTTCACCTATCCCGAGCGTGTGTAAACGCAAATGGGATTATGCTCGGAAGTCACATAGGTATTTAGAAATTTACAGACAGTGTGACAGGTATTTAGAATGGCAGCCTTCTGCAGATCGATGTATGTATTTTTGTGAAGACCTAGTTTGGTAAGACTGTCTTGTAGAGTTTTGGGAATTAGTCCCGTAGATGAAACAATGATCGGTACCACCTCTATTTTCTCTGCATGCCACATCTGTCTTACCTCAATTGCAAGATCGGTGTATTTTGCAATTTTCTCGTTGTATTTGTCCAGAATATTGTTATTATTGGGTACAGCAACATCCACCAGATAAACCGAGTTAGCTTTTTTATCCACAACTACAATATCAGGCCGGTTATTCGTCACCCGTCTATCGGTGATAATTGACCTATCGTAGTATAGTCTAAAATCAGCATTCTCTAGCACCGAATTCGGATGGTACTTGTAATATGGGGTGTAGGTGTTAACTAATGCAAATTTGTTGGCCAACTTCTGATGTATGATGTTGCAAAGTTGATTGTGCCTGCGTAGGTAATCAATGTTAGCTAAAGCTGAACACCCCGACGTTATGTGTTGTATCGTCTCTGTTGTTTGTTGGCACCTTCTGCACTTGTCCGTTGCGATGTTTGGATCTTTTATGACAAATTTTTTGTAACTGTTTGTATTAATCACTTGGTCTTGAATTGCCATCATAATCCTTCTTTTTCTGGAAATAATGTTCCATCAGATATCCACTTATTTGATGCTTCCTTGTCGATGTGAGGTTGATTGAGGTCGTGATGACGTCGACCATGAAGCGCTTTCTGGGCCCACTCCACCTGTTTGTCAAAATCTGTAACGATTTCAAGTCTTATATCAGGGCTTACAAGATTTAAGGGGGAATAGTTTTTATCTGCTTTTGCGACCATCTCATGCAATTCAGATGTTTCAGCCTTGGCAATGAAGAATCCTTATTATTATTATTATTATTAAATGCAACGTGAAGAGAAGTCACTCATCTCGTATTAGTAAATATACAGATATTTAAACTTATTTATGTACTTTAAATCAAAATTTGTCATTTTTAGGAGGTGGGTATTGGGATATTGTGACGTAATATTGATAGGGAGGTCACAGAAAGTGTGACACAGCGTGACAACCGGGGGGGGGTCTAAAAATCCAGATTTAATTTCAGCGTGACGTGTTTTATAAACGGTCCTTAAAGGTAAACACAAAAATGAAAAATATTCTTGACAGTTGTATTGAAAAAGCAGACTAAAACGGCGGCAATCTATCCAATCGGTGGGAAGCAGAAATGCCAATTTAAATTCAAACAGCTAGTCTTAGTTTTTTAAACAAGACTTTACAAAGATTGAAATGTAGAGGTAGCTAATAGACTGGGCGTATTCTAATGTATTTCAAGTAATTTTATGATTTCCCTATTCACATAACGCTGTTCGATTCTACCCACGTTATACACACGGTCTATACAAAAGAATAAGTGCATTTGGTTTCACTTCTAACTGGTTTAAATATTATTCGAAAGGTACGAGATTACAAGCACATTTTGTAGAAGCTTGAAAGTAAATCATTGGTGGGTTATTAAAGAAACAGACAAATTAAAATATTTTTTTTTCAATAAATTCTTAATAAATAATATAAAATTAGGAAAGAGCGTTGCGGACAAAACTAAAGCACTCTGAACTGTATAGGGTCCTGTCTAAACTAAGTGATAATAGTAAAACTTTATACAGTGTGCAAGCACCTCTGTAAAATCCGCATTTCTCAACCGATTTTGATTTTAATTTTTGGAACTTTAGTTCTTTACGTCATGTTATTATTAAAAGATCTGACCGTTACGTTACGCTACGTTATGTTACGTTGCTTCGTTATGCTTGCTTGTGCTCTCTCCTTAGTCTCTCTCTCGTATACGAAGCAGCGATTCATATACTCCGGCCGGGATTCGAACCCGGGCCACCCGCGTGGAAGGCGAGCATTCTACCACTGAACCACCGATGCTATATTAAAATTTTATGCAAAGCTGGTATTCGCAGTGCTGGTGATCTACTTGAATTTGTTCGGATAAATTTTTACTATTATTTCCATAATTTTTTTTTGCGCGATTGATCTTTTTTGTTCATTTCGAAGAAATTTAAATTATTTTATTCGGAATTTATTTCAATACGATCGCGCAAAAAATGGTATAAGCATCTCGAACGTTAAGGGTAATTACAACGTTTGTATGTAGATTCCTCTCGTAAAATTGGACAAAATGATATGAGGATTAAGGGGTCTAGCACATTTACTTTTCGAAATACAGGGTGTTGAAATTTTGAAAACTTGAATGTTTCAATTCGATAACTTTAAAATGGATGGATAAATTGATTTGACATTTGGCAGGTTGTTTTTAAATGTAAAAGGGCATATTTTGAAAGAATTAGTAGCTTGTGCAACAAGTTTGGATATGATGGCCATATCGCACGAGGACGAAGTTCGTTCAAGTGCGATATGGACAAACCACACGCATATTTTTTCTACGACCCACTTAAGAAAAAATCTAGAAAATAAAAATTTCTATAAACTGTAATATAACTTCAAATTGAAAATTTAACAATTCAATTTTATGTTTCCACTTATTTTTTTGTGGTAAACGTACAGTTCTTGAATGTCCAATTTGTATAATGCTAGGGTTTCCCTTTTTAAATATACGAAGCTGTTAAAAGTAGATGTTGCCAGTCGGACTCTCTCATGAAGGGTACCGCATCATTATCTATAATAATGAATATTCTGCTAAATATTTCAACATGGTAAACAAAAACTAGAGCTCAAACATATTGCACTGTGAAAATTCGAAGCCGATACCTTAACCCGTTCTGGAGTTAAAGTTTCTGGAAGTATGTAATGTAAAATTGTGCTTAATAATTTGGATTGTTGGCAAAGTAGTCTATGACAATACGGTCATTAAAATTTCTTGTCTGCAATTTTTTTTAAATATGTTTGGTCACTGCTCCAGTCTCAATAAACACTTTTTTTAATTTTGTGGACTATAAAGCAGCAAATACGATATGGATGTCTCCGATTAACTATTTCTATTACCTCTCGTTCACTTCTATCATTATAACCGCAAAAAAGTACAACTTCAACTCTGTCTTGAATAGTTAAATAGTTAAATAAATGAATATTACAAATGTTACCGACTGACATAAATAAAATCAAAGCCTACTTGCGACTCGTTGATTTCATAAAAATTAACATAGAGGGCCTTGAAAATAGTAATTAAGCTATGAAAATTTGTGCCAAAATACTATTTTTTCTACTGAATCTAACAAAGAAAATCGGTTGAAAAATGCGGATTTTTCGGGGGTGCTTCCAAACAAAATGAGTCATCATTAAAAAAATTAAAATTTCATGCTCAACACCCTGTATCTTTCTTAATATCAACAATTTATTGAGGCTATTTGATTTAAATCGCAATATTTTAAAGTGAAGATTGTACTGTATTTCTATGTACAGTTACTTAAGGACCACCCTGTATAGATTGTACTGTATTCCTATGTACAATTACTTAAGAACCACCCTGTATAGCTTACTTCGTTTTCGAGATAATACACGAAAGAGCATGTATTTTGAAAAAATCCAAATTTCCCTTTTTTTTATTAAGAAAGATCATTATGTAAGTTTTGTAGAATGAAGGATCTGATAGATCTGATTTGGTATCATCTGGCTAAACGGCAATTCCAAGTGTTTTATGCTACAATCCAGGTAAAAATAACGTACAACTACTGTTGAAATTTCCGACGAACTGACCACCTTATCGCTATTGGCATTTCAAGAGAAGCAATACGCACTCTGGTGGCTCTAATGTAAACTAGTTCCTGCACATTGTTTTCTAACCACAGCTTTGTATCGCTTGTTAACCATTGATTTTTATTAATTTAGTGCCTTTCTTTGACACGTTTTTATTGATCTACGTTATTGTTATATTTTAATAATTGTTAGTGTCGAGAAATTGTCTTTTTAGAGGCAAAGCAACCCCTCCGCTCTTAGTCTTCTAATAATGATTATTGTTCTGTGGCCAAAAGAGACACTAAAAGAAATCAACTTTTCATAGATTTCTCGAGGAAAATGAAAATTGAATACAAAGTTCACTATAACCTACCTACCTGGTTAAACGAAATAGCTTAAATGTGTTTACATTGGCCACCAGCTCCTTCTTTGCAAGTACCAAAAATTTGCAAAATTTCATGTACCCGTCTGTAATTTTTAAATTATCCATTTACTTGATGAAGCTCGGATTGCAATGCGCTTGTCTGAAGAAAGAGAGCACACCATTATTTTGTCACTGAAAAGTTCCATTAAGTTTTTCTATACATAATATAGGACTCTATTGAGGACCTCTTCATCTTCCACTACACACTGAGAACTTCCGTTCCCTTCAACATATATACCTCATAAATTCCAATAAACTATTTTGATTATGCCATTTGTCTTTGTAAGAAGACGAGTGAAATAGGGTGAAATATGTTATCACTAGATTTGCTCCAACTCTGTACCAAACTATCAACACCTCAAATCCCAATAACCTCCTAATCCGATAGTAGTTAACTAAGGGCGGCATTAAATTAAAAGTTATAGACGCGAGCGTGCCGTTTTTTAAAAATCCAATTTATAAATGAAATATAACCTATTTAGTTACGTATTAACGTAAAATTATATAATTTACGCGCCACGTGGCGGTCACGCATTGGCATCAGTTTTGAAATAATTTGTGTACCCTACCTATGCGATTAATTTTCCAACTATCTATATACCATTGGCAACAAATTATTAATTGTATTTCAAACACTTACCGTTGCATAACATTCTACATCTAAGTATCTAAAACGATATTTTGAAACATATTTTTAACCGAAAACAAATTTTAATTTATGAATTTTAATAACTACGCAACTTGTGCTGCCGGCCGGCTGACCGGGAAAATACTGAGCATCGCCACATGTTTCAATTTATATTTAGTTTCGTGTACTACGATTGATATCTTGCTTGGCAAGATTTCAATAAATAAAAAAGTTTGTAGTCATTTCGACAGTCGGTTTTTTTAAAACAAATTATAGTTGAAAAAAAAAATGAAATACTAAAAAATAATAATAAAATGATTAATTACACTATGTATAAGCCAAAAAATTCCGAAACACATAAAAGTTAATAAATAATAAATTGAAATTCTTCAACCTGAAAAGGCGATCCATACCTTCAACCCCCTTCAAATAAACAAGTAAAGCCTCCCAATTGTTTAAATGGGAAGTATAGGCTTGCGATAATATCGTTTGAAAGGTCTCTTTCCGAACCGTTTTGTGAAATCACAAAGGATTACATAAGAGGGGAGGCCGAACCTGGCTAGTTATGGAATACCAACTCAAATGGAGGATGACACAAGGATACCTCCATTCTAAGAGTCTACTGAATAAGTTGGCTGCTGGAATGGAAGTAGGTAGATAACATGGGTAATGTTACAAAGATTTTGTTCAAGTGCCTGGCCTGATAAGCAAAACCCAAACGTATGAATGAATGAGGTCTCTTAAATCTCTTTTCAAGAATATTATCGTTTTTAAGTTAATTAGAGCAAGTTAGTGGAATTGATTACAGTTGATGAAAAACTGCATGGCTCAAAAACGAGAGAAGGCTCAGGATGTGGAGTTTACTGCAGAGCACTAAGCCTAAGGATTGTAACCTCTCTCGAAGTTACAAGGCTCCGGTAGCTCTTCGTCTGGTAAGCAGTGGTCGTAGGGTCTTATTAATCACAAGAATCACAGGACTAGGGCGCCACTTGTTTTTTGTTGTGCTCTCAAAAACAAGAAATTATTTTATTATTTTTTTTGTTTACGTTGACTTGAACTCCTGTCAATGTATGTGAGAATAATACTTTAGTTTAAAATAAAAAAACTGAACCTCACTTATGGTTTTTTAATCAACAATAGCAGGGTACTCAGCTAACGCTGAGACACAATTAAAAAAATTATATTTAGTAGATACACGGAAAATAACTAAGAGCCCCTAAATACAGCTGTATTTAGTTCACAGTTGGTGAACAGTTTACTATGATTAAGAAAATATATAGATACTGTATCTACCCTCTATACTTAACAAAAAAAATGTAACAGGTTATCAAAGACCTAAAGTACAAACTTGCTCTTCGTTGAGAGACTTAATTTTAAATAACAGAATTTTATCATTGAGGTAATTAGAAAGTAACATACATCATTGTATCACAAAAAAATAGTATAAAGAACAAAAAAATAATAGTAAGTACGCCAGTGTGCTTCTCCGGTGGCTATTTATAAAATTGGACAGAACTCACCAACGCGTGACGATAGCTTTAGACCTTCCGTCCTTTATCAGGAGACATCCAAACTATGGAGTTAACATGTTTCCAAAAAAAATCATTCACGCTGAAATCCTGACTCCAAGGTGGTGGAATACTCAAAATTTCCTTGCCTCGGGAATTTCCTCCCGCGACGGTCTCAGGCAGGTAACTAGGGTGTCGGGATCTTGGAAATCCAACTGTCTCTGACCACTTCAGAACATGTGGGTGCCTCAAAGATGGCTGCCCCAATATCACCAAAACGACGACTAAAATTAAGAGGTCGGCAAATCTGGAAATAATTTACCACTCAACGACTCTTCTATTTCAAGAAAAATATTTAGTCCCTTACCTCCTTGTTAAAGGAAAACCACTATTCAAAGTCCTCACTGACTGATAGCAGGTGCTCAGCAATGCCAGCAAACGAAAACCCAAAATCATCATCCTGTCGATTTTTACAGCAATGGATAAATTAGCACGAAACTAGACGAACTACAAGTTTTTTGTAGACCTCAATGGCCAATCAAGTTCTGATAATCCCTACAATGCCTTCGTATTCTCGTCTGACCGATAGAATATCTCCAGTCCAACTAACGAGATACGAACCTAACCGAGCTGGCTTAGTGAACTTAAGATTCATATAGTACTCAACCTGTTTGGTGAAGTATGAAATGTCAACGTTAACCAAAAATAGTACATATGACATCTGTCATCGTGGATGACATCGAAAAATCAAAACAAAATCCAATAAGACGTTTGCAATTAAATTATCACCAACCAAATATTAAAATCAACGATCAAGTTTATTTATCTCATGCCTGAAGCCATCCTAAAACATCGTTTATTCAGCGTGTGCACTGTCCTGTCCAAAAGGTTACCCCAATCAAATGTAAACATTGGATTGGATGTGATTGGATTACCTGGATATAATCTCTTCAGACGCGATAGACGTGTAAAACGGGGAGGGGGAGTAGCAGTCTACATTAAATCTATTTTCAAGAGTCAAAAAATTCGAAATATACCAAAAACCAAGTCAGAGCAACTATGGATTTCTTTTGATAATAAACACACTAACTATGCTGTTTGTGCATTATATCGACCGGACGATTTCTCATTTCAGCAGCTTGCAAATGAACTCGATGAAGTATTAAACGTAATAACTCCTAATTTTAGTTTCATTGTATGTGCGGGTGACTTTAATATAGACTTTCTTGAGCCATATAATACGTCTTGTAAATTATTTCAAACAATTTTTGACTCACATGCCCTCAATCAAATAGTCGACAAACCCACACGAGGTCCTAAACTACTAGATTTAATAATTTGTTCCGAAAAACTGAAAGTGAATAACATAAATGTAACTGACTGTTCACTGGTTTCGGACCATTCGATTTCCTCGTGCAATATTGCACTTACTATTACTAAATTCGAACCGTTCTCATATACTTATCGTGACTTTAAAAATTTCAATTCTAACTTTTTTACCCAGGATTTAAGAGCCGCTAACTTCAACGAGATATATCATATTGACGACTGCAATCAAAAAATTGATTATTTCAATAAAACCATCCTAACCTTATTCGATATGCATGCCCCCATACGAGTAGTTAAAATTACTAGGAAAAAAGCACCATGGCTCACTGCAACTTTAAAGCAGATGATTTCATTAAGAGATAAAGCATTAGAAAGATTTAATAAATCTAAATGCATTAATCATTACAATTATTACAAAACATTACGGAACCAAGTAAATTATGCCATAAAACGCGAGAAAAAGGCCTATTTCGAATTTAGATTGAGACAAGAAAATAACTTGTGGAAAGAGTTAAAAGATTTGGATCTAGTTAAAAATAAAAGAGCCTCTTCAGATATTCCCATTCATTTACGCAAACCCGATGATATAAATGATTACTTTATTCATGGGATAGGAGCTCATGACTCTCCTGATCCCCACATAATTTCCAACTACTCATCAACAAGGCTAAACGAGAACTTTTCCTTTGCCTTTCGGGAGGTAGAAGAACTTGAAATCTATGAAAAATTGCTTTCGATAAAATCTACAGCTACCGGGCCGGATGGAATTAATATAACTATGCTTTTACATTGTTGTCCCTACATATTGCCCTATGTTACCCACATATTAAACTACTGTTTGCATCATTCTGTCTTCCCTTCCATCTGGAAGCAATCCAACGTTATACCCTTACCCAAAAAGGATACTCCAAATGATTTTAACGACTTGAGACCTATAAGCATTCTTTGTACACTCTCTAAAGTTCTAGAAAAAATTATGGACAAACAATTACGATTATTTATGTTTGATAGCAACATCCTACCTGAACACCAGTCAGGGTTTCGCCCAAACTATAGCTGTACCACCGCATTACTTAAAGTCTTAGATGATATCTACTCTTACGTAGACTGCAATAAACTTTGTATATTGGTACTGTTAGATTATTCAAAAGCCTTTGATAAAATAAACCATGACATGCTCTTATCTGTTTGCTCATATATTGGTTTCAACAACTCGTCAGTGAAACTCTTGAAATCCTTCTTAAAAGATAGATCCCAGAAGGTTGTACTGGGACCTTTATCGTCCAAAATAGGCCATCTAGCACGGGGTGTACCCCAAGGTTCTATTCTAGGTCCCTTGTTGTATTGTCTGTACACTTCACAATTTCAGAAGAATCTCAAATACATGAACTCACATTTCTACGCCGATGACACACAGTTGTATCTTGATTTTAAAGAATCAGAAGCTGATACAATATCGTCTAGAATTAATGAAGATCTGCAAAATGTATTGGATACATCTAAAAAATACTGCTTGTCTATTAATGCAACCAAAACGAAAGTCATGCTGTTTGGGCGCAAGTCAACAAAAAATAAAGTTACAAATAAAATAAATTTGTCAATAGGGAACGAAGAACTAACATTTTCTAACTGTGAAAAAAATTTAGGCATTTATTTAGATGACTCCTTAACTTTTTCGTATCACATCTCAACGATAGTTAGAAAAGCATTTTCAAACTTGAAGCTCGTGTATTCAAATCGGCATCTCCTCAATCAATCCTCCAAAGCAATTATGTGTGAAAGTCTAGTATTATCTCAATTAAATTATGGTGACATTATATATGGCCCGGCGCTATCACAATTCGATAGAAATAGGCTCCAGCGAATTCAAAACTCATGTGTTCGGCTAATTTGCGGTATAAGACGACGCAACCCAGTGTCCCTTCACCTAAAGAAATTGGGCTGGATAAACCAGAATAATAAAAGACTGCTACATGCTGCTGTAACCTATCATAAGATCATGCTAACGAAAATGCCATCCTACCTTTATGAGAAAATTAAGAGAAGATCCGAAGCACACAACATCAATGTTCGTTTTAAAGAAACCATCACTATTCCTCCTCACAGAACATCGTTTTTTCGACCAAGCTTCTCATATCAGATTGCAAAAATTTACAATATGCTGCCTAGAAACGTAAAAACACTACCCGTTTCTAAATTCAAACAACAAATTAGAGAGATTATATCCAGTGGATCATTCGAACATCTTAAATTTTAAGTTGAGTAACATGTTAGATTCATAACAACATACCTATCCGATGTTAATACTATTATCACACACCTGGCATAATATATACTTTTTTTTAGGCCGCGTGGAAGAGCGCACTTAATCGCTATTTTCTCCTGAATCTAGTGGTTAAGCGCGAACGTCGCCTTTTGCTCGTTGGTAGTACTATACTTTTATTTTATGTTTTTTTCTCGTTATCCTGTATTATTATGAGCAATAAAGTCATTATTATTATTATTATTATTATTATTATTATTATTATTATTTGACAAAATATCCATTTGATTTTATTAATATCCTATACTGGTAAGTAAACACTACATTAATTTTTATTCATATATTAATCAAAGTTTTAATTTTTTAGGAACTTGTGTAGGTGTTAATTTTACTACTGCTACTGTTTCAAGTGAAATCATGTGTGATAATTAATAACAATACTTTGTGTACATAATCCAGTGATTGTTTAACTGAATACTTAATTAAAATAAAATATGTTTCAAAGTAGACAAACATTCACATTTCTCGATGCTTAAAGTTAGTCTGAATGTTACAGGATTAAATGGAATATGAGGAAAAATACCAATGTGGTTCAAACAGAACTGGCTGGTATCTCAATTGCCACAAAAGAACTAACCAGAAAAGGAATTTCTGGCAAAAACATAACAATCTGCACTGACAGTAGATAAGCTCTATTAGCCTTGAACAAACAACGTGTTATATCGGGGCTAGTACTAGAGTGTCACCAAGATTCAGCTAACGCCTCGGCAGATAACAATATTATCCTGAGGTGGGTTAAGGGGCACGACAGGAGTTAAGGTAATCGCATTGCCGATTCTTTAGACAGGGAATCTGTATCTGTATCTGTATCTGTAAGAATTTGAAGGGTGGGTGACCCCCACAGCACTTAGGCCACAATTGGCCCATTGTGCATCCTTCTGAGGTTCAGACTTCCTTCTGGCTCGTCATCCAGAATACCATCAGAATACCCGTGGCTGTCCGAAGGTTCTGTCTGCTCATAGTCACGTATTTTTTGGCTACTTTGCTGTCCGGATACTGCAGCAGCTCCTTGGCAAGCCTGCAACCTTCTGAATCGTCCCATCTACCCTTAAACTTATCAAGGGAGTGTTCCTTTATTAGGTCAATCATAGCCGACGCCGACATACCAATGAAAGTTCCAGGTCCCAAGAGTTTTTGGGAGGCTGCTTTCCTGGCTAGTGAGTCGGCAATGTGGTAGCCTTTCGATTTACTGTGCCCCTTGATCCATCCTAGAGTGACTTCGTTGTTGCTACAGGCTTTAGATAGGGAAGTGGCGGACTGAAAATTTTAGGACCCAGTGACACCTACGTCCTGACGACTTCGACAATTGCGTAACTAGCCAAACGTTACACCTATGATCAATTCCTTAAGAGAAAGGATGCAGTCTTGCCAGGATCACCCTGGGAAGCTGGCGCCGAAGAAAAACCTACGTTTAACAGTAAGATTTCTGACTGGCCACTGTCACCTCTATGCAGGATGTGTGAACAGGAAGATGAAACTGTCAGGCATGTCTTAAGCGAGTGTCCGAAGTAATCGTCAATAAGAGAGTGTGTGTTCGATGAGTTTTGGCCTACACCTGCCGATATAAAGGAGATGTCTCCTGGTGACCTGTCCACCTTCCTGGGAAGGACAGGATGGACGTTGACCTAGGAGGACAACTCCTCGGGAGGATGTACAATTGGTCACATGTGGCCTAAGTGCTATGAGCCCACACTCACCCTCCCTACTTTACAAATACAGAACACTGCATTTCTCTTCGTGAACATTACTTTGAAAGAGAATCATGTTTAAAACTTATCTACTGTTTATTTTTATGTATATATCAGGAACACTAAGTTATGCTATTAGTTATTATGGTATGCTTAATAGCAGTTTTTTAACCTACAATATTAGCCAATGTTTTTTACATTAAATAAACACAGGGTATTTAAAATACTGAATCTAATAATAAAATAAATCACAGATAACTTCATTAATATGTTGTTATGCAATGTTGATTTGTACGTAAACATTTGGAATTTGTTATATAGTTATAGCAAAATATTTTATTTGGAAATTGTTGACGTAAGCCAAAAAATTTGTTGATATTCTTCTTAATAATATGTTTACATATTGTATTACAAATTAGAGCAATTGTGTATCTAGTAAACAAGATAATTAAAAAAATACACATAAACATGGAAAAACTTTTAAAATATCAGTTTTAATGGTGAAAACAGAATTTAAAAGAAAATAATATACAAAACAAAAATGGGAAGAAAAAATATTATAGATTGACTGATACTCATCAAAAGAACATAAAATATATATGTTACGGTAAAAGTAGATATTCCGGTAAATGTGCACATTTGCTTCCTCGTTTGGGTAATGTGCATTCAACTAACATTTACTATTTCTAAGAAGGGAAATGTACATTGAATTCACAATGACTATGTCGTTTTGTAATGAACATTAATATATTCAAGAAGGGGAAGGGAATATAATCATTGGATTCACCCTTCCCCTTAGGATATCCAATACTTTGTAATGAGCATAAAGTTATTCAAGAAGGGGAAGGGAATATAACTATTGGAATTACCCTTCCCCTTCTTGATTAACTTGATATGCGCGTTACATGCACAAACTTCTGCGCTCGTGGGAAAAGTGACGCTTTGCGCACTAGTTGTACAAACTACTAATTCAATGTATTATGTCGTATGAATAATCTTCAATATAATTATGTGTCATGAGACCTTTTCATTAACCACACCTATTATTCACTGGTGAATAATGTACGTCATTATACTTGAAGAAACGCACGTAAAATGTTATGTTTCATTGTCTTGTGATATTACTACAAATAATAATTTCTCCAGGCCTTTTCTTAAACTAGTTGCCACTTGTGCCCAAAGGGCTTTCGTATTTATTGCCTGGTTCCAAGTTTTCTAAAATCCGTCAAATTACTTTCAACGTATTCTAAGTCTCTTTTTTTTACTTGTAGATCCATCAACTGGAAGGGTGGATTTCAGCCCTTCGGGCTCTTAGCCTGGCAACAAGTTGTCTAAAATCCGTCAAATTATTTTCAATTTATTTGAACTCTCTTGTGATACAAGACATTTTTTTATCCACCTATAGGTCCACCAACTGCTTTTTTTTATTCATTGGTAGATTTCAAGGTGGTGAAGCACCAAGATTATTTCGCGAGTGGCTTTGCCCCGAGCAGAATAAGATGCGAGATTCATAAATGGCTTCGGCACCATGGTGTATATACAGTTTTTTCCACTATTAGCCAAATTTAAGACAAAAATTAAAAATAATTCACAAGCGCACTACGAGAAGCGTTTACTCAGTCGTCCGACTGACAAGTAGACTGTCAGTATTCGATATATTATGAACGTACTCGTTATATTTCATCAGTCATTTTTGGTTGAGCGCGAGTTTTAAACTAATGGCATTTTTATTTGAATAATTTTATCTTGATAGGTAATTTCAAGCAAAGCAGACAATCTCCTGGGTATACAAAATTACCCTCTGGCCCGAGGGTTTGTAAGTCGCCCGAGGGTATACACATCTATTTATGCTCGCGGTACATACAAACTTTTATGTCATACTAGTTCGTTATTGCAATCCAATCTCAATACAAATCAGTGTTTTAAAAAATTCGGTTTTAATTAATCGGTGAATGTTGACAAACATAAATGTCAAAGATATTTATGTCATACTAGTTTATTATTGTGTTTTTGTTGCGTTACCAACTATCCTATGTCGTACTTTATGCCCGTGCGGGCATAAAGAGAAATCATTTTCTGTTTAACTTATTTAATAACCATGTCGTAAGCTTCTTTAGACTTTTTTGGCAACAGATTTTCAGTTGTTTTCTTTGCTTTTTCAATAATTTCGTCAGGAATTCCGAAATCTTCGTTCATTTTGACTTCTAACTTTGACACATAAAAATGATTGTGATTTTATTGACAAGTATCGGTCAAGTTTTTAAAAGAATATGCTTTACTTACATCAATAATAATTGTTCTTCGCGATTAAATGAATAAGTGATGCAATTTATAGATCTACCGACTCATGAAATTATAATAAAATACGATAAGCATGATTTCATTTCATTATTTTCAAATGCGGAATTAACCAACCTTGAATAATACTATAAATATTTATTATTACTGCGTTTAAAAATAATGTTTTCAGGTTAAAAAAAATCTGTATACTGAAACGTAGTACGAGGAGTTGTAAAAAGATATATACAGGGTGCAGCAAAAAGATTTGAAATAATACATCGAGTGTAGTGTTGCCGGAGACGATTTCAAGAACGTTTTCCTAAAATTAAAACCTTTCCGAGTTGAAAGGAATTAATTTTAGAGGTTTTTAACAAATCACCCTGTATCTCAGGAAGTGAAAACAATTTTACCACGCGGTTAGTGAATATAGAAAAGCTTTAAAAGTGGGGCATTTTCTCTAAATTCTACTTCGTAGAAGTTACCGTTCAGGAGATACCAATATTTAGGTAAAAACGCTTCTGAAAAATATAAGATAAACAGATTGCTAAAAGTCTTTACGATTTACACAAGTACGAAAAGGAAAATATGAGGAAAACTACTTGAAATAGAGAAAAGAATAATGGGCTCGTTTACATATTTTTTTTTATTTTATTATTGGGAAGAGCACATCATTTTGAGGCTCTGTGCAAAAAATTAGACGTCAGCGAGACTCGTAAGTCGCCTAAAAAAATTATAAACATTAAACAGCGCTCCTCTCCGAATTTCAGGCGTGACGTCATCCCATATGAAATCTCTCGTTGAGAGAGCGGATACCTCGCCGATCTGTTCTCGGTTAGATGACTACTTAGCTAGTAACAGTATTTTGCTAGCTTATATGATTATTATTTATTATACGTTTTAGCAAACTCTAAACAGTGTTATATTTGTGAAATGAGAACGTTTAGAAATAATTTAAACTATTCGACACAATGGCACAATAAATATTGTGCGGTTCCAGAATGTAAAAGTACTACGATTAAAACATCAAACAAAACATTTATTCCTATTAATAAGGATGTAAAAAACGAAAGCAATGGCAGAAAAGCATAAAAAGACTCTAAGCATTCACTGATAAGTCAACATACTTTGGTTGTGTATCTTAAAGATTTTATTTTTCTTCAATAAGAATCGTTATAAATTACCTTATAAAATACGTTGTGAATCCATATTGAGAGGGTTATTGAAAACCACACGCTTGTATTAATCTAAATGTTTTTAACTACGTAGATGATATTGTTCTTATAACTTGTGGTGTTATTAATGTTCAAAATTATTTAATAAAATAATGGATCAGTTCTCCACAAATTAAATTTTATTAAATAGGTACCTACTGCTTTTTTCCAAAAAACAGGTAATCTTTTTCAGTAAATCATCAACAAAACTGGCGTATATTATGTTTTAAAAGATATTATTTTATTTGATTCCAAGTTCGGATCAGCTCTAACAAATATCGTTTTTTTTACCAGTAAGGTGCATGTGCATTTGAAGCTGATGTAAACATTTGGAACTAATATCACCTGCTTCATCAAAATAAGTTTTTCTTGTTCTTTTCAACATTGTTGATTGAATTTCCACTACACATTCATCATAAATAGCATTTGGAGAAGCTCCTTTAATTGGGCAGTCTGCAGTTAATAAAATTGCAATTTGTTACTGAGTAACCTATAGCATTATCTCCGTAACTTTGTCCACCAGACCAGGAATAAAATAAAACATCTGGAAAAACCCTGTATATCATTTGAGATAGCATGTATTTATGAAAATATTGACATTTTTAATCATTCTTGCCGGAAAACAGCCAAAAACGATGTGTCACATGGTATAAAATTATAATTTAATAAACTGATGTTTTTGATTAAAAAGCTCCATAATCATTAGCAAGTCCACTTCTGGAAGATTTAATGAGTCTGCTTTTTTAAAATTAGGTCCACACATTTTATTTTATTCACACAAAATTTTGCGAGTACCTAATTCAAAATAAATATGTTTTTACGCGAGGTACATTACAGTCAGAAGCGTAATGTTTGTGCACATTAACTTTCATAAGCGGTGACGTCACAGTCATAGTCTTCGCCTCGCTACGGTATGCTTGTTTAATTGATTATATTAGGAGAACGACATATTCTATTGAGATGAAATTTTCAGAATTATATTTTTATCCTTAGTACTTTGTTTTACGACAGTTAAAAATGATTTAAAAATTTTAGTAAACGAGCCCATTGTGCGCAGTCAGCGTTGGGCGTGTGTTCAGCGCCCCCTATTTTAACTACTGTTGCCGAATGTACTTATCTGTAAAAGTTATTCCCAATTTTGTCGGCAACAATGTTAAATACCAGTATAGAAATAAAAAAAGGTTTATATAGCAATAAATATATTTGACGTAATTTTTTCTGCGCATTTACTCAAATTTATATCGACAATATATTTTTTAAGAATTTTTTAAAGAAATTAAAAAGCTCATTGTAATTTTTTTACGTTTTTTTCAATGGGATACGCTGTTTGAAAAAAATGTTATTAAAGACCTGTTTTCGATTAATGTTTACTCAACTGGTTGTTATCTAAACTCTGAGTCACTGTTTTAATAATTAATTATTAATAACAGATAGGAATCGTATGTATTTAAATAATTTGCAATTGGGTATAATAAAAAGGAAACAACTTTCTGTATTATCGGACAGATTCAGTCGGACTCAACGGTTGGAACCAAACACAAAACAAGTTGAGGATGCTGGGAGTTGCGTCTGTAAGTTAGGTAGAACATAACCCAACTTTCCAATAATATTCTTCCAGTTTCATTGGATAGCATGATTTCGTTATTTGCTACCATTATTATTGTTTATTACAAAAAAAACACACGTCTGCATTAGTATATTACACACCGAGGAGGGAGGAGTTTAATTACTGTCGAGAGGTTAGCTATTATCTCGAGACAGGAATAAAACTTCCTACCGAGGTTTGTATACTATTTTATTTACAACCATCATATCCCGATCAAAATCAAAATTAATAAATCTTTGTTACGTTCTGCACACAACTAAAATATTAAATTTGACAACTACTGTCACCAATATAAATAAATGTCAGATAAAGTCGGATGGATAATAAGTTGGCGAATAATAAATCAAGAAAAATGTCCTCCGATGAAGAATTGATGGATTGTACCCCTCCAGAAATAGGTAATATAATATTTATCAATGTGTTATAATTTTAAATATAAGAAATATTCATCTAAAATAGATTAACGATCACATTATTTTAGAGGGTGGGAGGTGAGGGCGGGAAGTGATCGATGAGGGCTGGTGGTCAGGGCGGGAAGTAGAGGTGTGTAATATGACACTTGCTAACCTTTAATGACGTTAGTAATGACAGCATTACATATATGGTTGTGAATAAAGATATTTTTCAAGTATTCGCCATTTATACCACTGGGCTGAATCCGTCCCTGAATTACAATATTTAAAAACAAAAATTATTTATATTATCACTCAAGTTGCTATATATAAAGTAGGTCGAAATCGATATTAAAAAATTGCTGATTATATATTCTAATATCTTGTTTAAATAAAAATTATCTACTGAAATAGTGTCAATTCACACCATTTAACAATTTAAAATTAATACAACTCAAGATTATCCATTTGTGACAATGACCTTACCAATCCAATCGTTTTGTTCCAACCAAATTTAAAAATAATGCACGCTCTGAATTGTAATCAGAATTTAAAAAAAAATTCAAATTATACACTAAATAATGGGAACCCCTTTTAAAAATTTATATCGTACGCCTATGATAGTTCAAAAAAACGTTATGCTCTTTTGACTCAAAAATTCTTGCAAAAAATAAAAAAGTATTAATGGAAACTAAAACCTATTTGGAGGTTAAAAAATAAAAATTCATTTTATTGGAAGAATTCGAAGACCCTTGAGGAGAAAAAAAATTGAATGGGATATTTTAAATGGTATAGTCTATTCACCCAACATTGGAATGAATGAGGATTTTGGGATTTGAGAATGGGAGTAGAGGGGAACAGAAGAGCACAAAGTGGCCTACTACGTAAAAAAGTTTGGGGACCTCTGGTGTAGCATATCAAATTGAATACTTGTTTTTTTAATAATTTTAGATTTATTCAACACATTCACTGCCAGCACCCTAGGGGCGTTCGGTCGATTTCGCTGGAGATGCGTAATTGTATAGTTCTAATAGAGCGGCAGAGAGATTTATCCCGTTTGCATTTAGGCAAAACGTACCACATATTAACCATTGCTCTAAAATCTGCCGTGCTGATTGGTCCGCGACTAAACGCGGTCGTGCTGATTGGTCCGCGACTAAAAGCGGTACGTTTTGTCTAGATAGGGTCGAAAGCAGGTACGGATTGCCCTTACAGCACCTAACCCAATATTGAAATAAATATGTAAATATCAGAAATAAAAAACTTAAAAAAAAACAAGAAAACCTAGGCCCAAACCCAGTTGATCAAAGTGTAACTATGTATAAAAATATCAGAAAATAAGAAATAAAAAACTAAAAAAAAACCAAGAAAACCCAGGCCCAAACCGGCGCGCATTCATGTGGAATACAAATCATTAGATACCTTTTCGAGAAGGGGAAGGGAATAAATATGTATAGAAATATCAGTAAATAAGAAATTAAAAACAAAAAATTAAATTAAAAATTAAAAACAAAAGAACCAAGCACCTAACCCGGTTTCGAACCTACGACCTTTGAGTTACAAGCCCAATACCCTAACAACTGCGCTAATCAGCTCACACAATAACAGGCATGAAATGCGTAAATAGATTCTAATACGAGGGCAATCCGTACCTTCTTTCGACCCTATCTAGACAAAACGTACCGCGTTTAGTCGCGGATCAATCAGCACGGCAGATTTTAGAGCAATGGTTAATATGTGGTACGTTTTGCCTAAATGCATCCCGTTTATCCGGTCAGTTTGGATTGGTAAA
>CAJUYG010000286.1:0-16794 GCA_910591675.1 Galerucella calmariensis | reverse complement strand
CCGTTTATCCGGTCAGTTTGGATTGGTAAACCGTGTGAGAAGTTAAAAATCAGTGCAGAACCTGTCGGGCTTGGTTTTTAAAAGATCGTATTCGGTGACTAGCTTAGAGGATTTTTATCACAATATGTAAAGTTTTTATGTATATTTGTTTTTTATAATATTGATTCTCATTAAATCATGTTTATTTTTTACCTTTTTAATGTATTCACAACAAAAATAATTTCATAACCTAATAAACAAAAATATGACGTTGACCGTCTGAGAGGCGTTGATTGGCACACGGTGATTGTAAAAAGGTGGCACACGGTCAATCGTCACTAAGTGCCCCTGGCAGTGAATGTGTTAAAAATAGATGGAAATTGAGAGTATTTTCCCATATAAACAACCCTAATTAATAATGTTTAAACTTGAATGATTCATCAGGAATTTCCTTTGTATTGTTTTTATTTTGAAAAAATTGTAAACTGGATGGACGAAGTGTTTAAGAGTTCAAAGTAACTTTTTTATTCAAAAGTCACTCATCCATCAAACTGCTTTCGTAATTCTACACGACTAAAACTGGTTTTGTAGAAAATGATGTAATAATACTGGATTCGCACACAATCACGGAGATTTTAAATACCGTTAATGCCTTTTGAAGATTAAAAAATCGTTGAAATATGTTTTTAAAGACAAATCCATTTAGTCTTCAGGGTCAAAATATGTGTTAATAAAATAAAACATAAAAAGGTCAATTAAATGGCTTGACGATATTTGAATCAAACTTTTTTTTGCATGCAAATTGTGTTCAATCTGGTATCAATAGTAGTTTGTGCGATATGGACAATCCACCACACAAGTCGAACAGCATATTTTTTCTACGGCCCAATTCAAGAAAAAATCTAGAAAATAAACATTTGAATGAACTGTAAAATAAATATAGCTTGAAATTAAAAATTTCCAACAATTTTATTCATAATCGTACCAATTCAATTTTATGTCTTCACTAATTTTTTGTGATAAACGTACAGTTCTCAAATGTCAAATTTTTCCCGGTTTCCCTTTTTAAATATACGATGCTGTTATAAGTAGATGTTGCCAGTCGGACTCCCTCATGATGGGTACCGTACCATTATCTATAATAATGAATATTCTGCTAAATATTTCAAACATCTACCTGTTGTCGTTATTAATACCTATCAAGCAGAATAATTATTTAAAAATAAAATTAACAATTAAAAAAAACTTCTTCACGGGGAATCGAGCCCAGGTCTACCGCGTGAGTCTGGTTTGCTTACTACTCGACCACCGAGGAATATGCAAATTGTTTATCTATAACGTCAGATGTATTACATAATTTTTTAAAAATCTGAGGTCCCCTTAAATACCCATTTTATTCTGTTTTAAGTATTTGTTGTTATTGATTAGCGATATACCACGATAGTTGTTTGGATCATCCAAGGGTCATTTCTTGTGAAGCATTGTTAGAATTGTGTCACACCAGCCAAGCGGAACTTTTTCCGATTCTAATATTTTATTATATAAGTGACACATGTACAAGCGCCAATTTTGTGGTAAGTGTTTCAGAAACTCATAGGTTATGCCATCCCTACCAGGAAACTTGAGAACTTATGCAAAGAATGAGGTGAAAAAGAAGAAAACCGGTAGTGCTGGCGGTAAACTAGTGAAATGGTAGTTTCAACTTGTTATCAAGACTTATTTCTAGACTTGGGTAATCTAAAGTTTCACGCCTAAGGTCGAATCCACAATCTACTCTTCTTTTTCTTCAACTTTGTATTTAAAACAATATATTTCGTCAGCCATTCTTGCACGATTGTGTAGCCAGTCTACGAAACAAATTATGTTCTTTAATGGGCCATATTGTTGCAAGCAATATTGCCGAGATGTATATGGCAGAGCCATATATGCTACAATTGAAATGTTATGCTGGCTGGGCTATAGTTGCCAATATTGACGCCACATATTGCACTAAAAATATTGCCCGTTTAGAAGGTGCCTTAGGATGTCATTCAAAAAATATTTTATTTCACATTTTAACAAAGATATGATCTTCTGTGATTGGACCTTAACAAATATTTTGCAGTCTTAAACTTCATCAGATATACACTATCATTTTTTAAAAACTCATTATTCTTGATAATGGTAGCTGGAGCGAAACGAGAAATATCAAAAAGATTGTGGTTTGAAGAATAAAAAAAAATGATACGTTATTTTTCCATCAATTTTACTGAAGTAAGGAAAACATTTATAGTGGGTTTAACAATTTCAAATACAATATGACAACCTTGCTTTTTTTCATGTCTTCAGATTTATTTTAGAAAGAGTATACCATTGCCTATTAAATATGCGCAGTACCTATTTAAAATTACAGCTGTTGAATTTTTCGGGAGATGTCTCAAAAACGAAGATAAGGAAATATCCGAGGGATAAATATAGACATGACGGCAACGTAACATTATTTTATAACCAGTTTAGTACAAATGCACGCAAACAGTGGTTGCGAAGCTCCATTTCAGGTTTCGTTTCGTCTGGTATCAACTTTTAATTGACCTTGAAAAAGTATTATAGGTCAAATGTAAGGCAAAAGGTTGTTGATTAGAAAAATAGCAATTGTTATGTGTTAAATTAAATATTATATAAGTTTTTGATTAAGTTATATACGAGGATGTATTGATATTTAGTTAGCCTAGACCAGTTCCATGCATGAACAAAATATTGCGTTACCATAGCAACGAACAATAACTCATTAGATGTGTCAGTGTGAAGTTGGACGTCAAAAAAAAGTAAACCAGAGTTACGCAATAAATTAAAAGAAAAAATATGTCCACCGAAATTGTGAAAATCGAAAAATTGAAGTATTGTGTCATTATCAAGTACCTGTATTTAAAAGGGTTAAGAGGTAAGCAGATTTACGAAGATATGCTTAATACCCTTGGTGATCATGTCCTTCGTCCTCTCCAAGACCTGAAAAGTTTCGTGTCCAAAAATCTGCATGAAAAGTTCTTCCTTCAGTTTTTTGGGATTGCCATGGAGTAATCATGATTGATTTTTTGGATAAGGGTAGAACAATAACCGGAGATTACTATTCAACATTACTGACCACTCTACGGGAAAAAATTAAAGAGAAAAGACGCGGAAAGCTCCTGCACACAAATCTCATGTAGAGGTCTGGAAGAAGAAACATTTGTTTTGAAAGGTCTAGAGACGTTGCAGGTTCGGTGTAATAAATGTATTCAATTAAGAGGAGAATATGTTGAGTGATATTAGTTATTTGTTTTACTAGGCATAAAAGCACAAGATTTAATGCCGCGGCTGGTGTTTATGAAACCAGCCAAGGCATTAAATCTGCTTTTCTGCCGTGTGAAACATATAATTTTTTCTTCAAATTTGTTTCAATTCCACGCAAAATCGACTTTTTCATATTTAAATTGCGTTTCATTATCAATATCCAAATAACTAAATTATTTTATCAAAGGTAACTGGGCCCCGCGTTACTATGTTTACCGCTGATGACGTTTGTTGAATATGTTTGTTTACTGTTTACTTTGTCATTGTCAATTTTGAAAAGTTGTCATGTTAGAAATGGATGAATTGATGCAATTAACACCACCTGAGATAAGAGACCAGGCGCGAAAGAAAATGAAGCCTTCAACGTTATGGTCTACCTATTCGATGTTGAAAGCTACCCTGAACATAAAAAATAACATTGTAACATTGATTTGGCAAAATAATTTTAGTTACGGGCTTTTTTGAAACGCCACTCAGACGGTTTCCATGCAAAAAAATCCTGAGTTTTTCAAAGAGAAGAAATCGAGAAATTTTTATCAGTTGCTCCAGATGAACTGTATTTGTGTACGAAGGTAGGAATATATTGAAAATGATCTATTATGGATTAAAGAACTAATTTTCAATTTATATTTTAGGTTGTACTTATTGTTGCAGTCGCTGGAGCTTGTAGATGTGATGAGCTTTTGCAAATGAAAACAGATGATATAAATTATATGGGCGACAAATTGCTAATTATGCTACCAAATACTAAGATCAAAAGATCAAGATCTTTTGTAGTAACGAAATATTTAAGCGTTTACAGAAAATATGCAGCCTCCAGACCCTCGAATTTAAATAATCAGCGTGTCTTCCATAAGTATGCGAACGGTAAAGCACATCATCAATTCATTGGCATTCACAAATTCGGTAAAATGCCAGAAGAAATTGCTACTTTTCTGCTACTACTGCTACTTTTCATGCGAAAGAGTATACCGGGCACTGCTTTCGCAGAACATAACAATGTTGAAGCAACATGGAGGATGGAAGTCTTCCGCTGTCGCGGAGAGCTATATTGAGGACTGGCTAGCCAATAAGTCGAACATCGGCAATAAAATATTTTCTGGCGTTTCCGGAGTATCAAGTGTGGATACTAAAGTTGTTAATTTTACTGGAAAGGAGGGAAGTGGACAGAGTTCAATTGTATTAAATAATTGTTCACAATTCACCATAAATATATCTAATAAATAAAAATTTCGTGTTGTAGATTGTAGTTTTAATGCAATAAAACCAGTTTATTATCATCAGCATCATTTTGAGTTTTCTTAATGTCATTGTCAATTTTAATAACCAGTTTGATTTAAATTATTACTTGGAAGGTTGACTTTTTCTGCCTAGGCATTAAAAGTACAACTTCTAAGCCTAACAAGTGTCATTAAAAGGCCGCTTTTAATGTCATTTGGAGAAAAAATATTTTGACATTGAAATTTTGTTTGGTTCTATAGTAGGCTAAGAATTTTTCAATATACATAATGTATATCATGAATAAATTCACTTGAATGGAACGATGTTTCAAATTCATTACAGCGAAATGTGAATTTTTTTGAGGTTTTTGATGAAAATAATCAATGGATTTGTTCATTTGCCTTTTTTTCAACGTTTATTAAAATATTCGAAGGTAGTGGAATTCATTTCTATACATCCCTTCAAATTTACGAAAATATTTATTCAGTTCTGAAGCAGAATAAATAGTGAAAACGTAGAAAAAACAAGAGCTTGCAACATTTATTATTATTTAAAAAATTCCCAAATAGAAATTGTAGATAATATTTTTTTTGATTTGTCGTCTTTTTGACAGACCATAGGCAACGATGTAGTCTCTAATGCCAGAAGCAGAGTTAACGAAATTTTGTGAAATGTTCCTTGCCAAAAATTTAAAATTTAAATGCACGTGTGGTTATGCGAATAAATACAAAAACCCAAATATTTCCTTATCAATTTTATATTATCAGCATACGTGCTGAAGTGTTTGTATTTTTCATAATTATCACACGCGTACAAGAATCAATTTTTTTATTCCATTTAAATCGAAGAAGAGAAAAGTGAATCTATTATTTATTGTGAGTCATTTTCATATACTAATTTCACGGTTGAAAGAGAAACGAGTTCGAGTTTCTATTATTATTTGTCTCTGGTACAACTTGGATAATGTAGGCGACATTTTCTATTTAAATTATAATAAAATGTCTCCATGAAATTAATAAATATAACGTGTGAAGCAAAGTGCTTTATTTATCAATTAGTACAGCTCTGGAAATTGTACTATTTTTATACTGTATTATTTTATTTTCTAAATACGTCTGACGATAATTAGCATTGTTCAATTCAACATTAGATCAGATTATGTTGTGGTTAATGTCCAATTATATACTGGGTGGTCCTTAAGTACAGTACAATCTTCACTTCAAAATATTGCGATAAAAATCAACCAACATGAAATTTTAATTTTCTTCAATATACAATTACTTAAGGACCACCCTGTAGAGTGGAAATGTATATTTAGTATATTCAACATAAACCAGATGGCGTAATCTCAACAGTTAAGGACTATTTACACCCATCAGTTCCGTATTAGTGCTGTGTAAGTGAAAAATAAAACAGCGTTGCCATAGTTTCAAATAAACTTGTTCAGACAAGTCCGGCGCAGTGAAGGGTTTTACCATCAGTGCGGCTTTAGTGTCAGCTCCATCATTTGCATGAAAGTCTGGAACGATATTTTGTGTATTTCACTGACGATTTATCAGTAAAAAGACCATCTCTGAATTTTGACATTTCACTAAAAGCAATTGACCGAATACGTACTGAAGAAACCCGTTTAGCACTAATACTGAACTGACACAGCACTAATAATATGGAACTGATATGTTTAAATAGTCCTTTTTTGCTAGGGTTTTATTTTATACTTTGCATATATAACTCAATGGAATTTAGTATAGTCGAAGTAGGGTTTAGGGTTGAACTAATTCCCACAAAGACGAGGTTTGATTTTTTGAGCTCATTACTCATATCATTTCAACATACTAAAAGTCTAGAAAAATGTGAGTGTACGAAATGCGTTTTTTGGCCACCATCTTGAATTTTTCTTAAAAATTCATGAAAAATCGTGTGTGGTATCAAATAACGGGAAATTTTATGCTGGAAAAGAACATATTATGGATTAAAAAGACCAAAAAGCCAATATAAAGATGTAACAGTTGTATTTGATGGCTATACCACCTCCAGTATTAAGGCTGTTGAGCATCAAATACGCACAAAAAAATCATCGGTAACAGTGAAATTTACGGAGAGCTCTCCACTTCTTATCGGCAAAGCACCTTTTCTTGCTAATAATAAGAATAAACAGTGCTTTATTACCATGCTAGGAAAACACTTAGAAGCCAATGGCCACACTGTGATTCATGCTACAGATGATGCTGACACCGTGATTGTAAGAAGAGCACTGACCTTCGCAAGAAAAGCACATAACAGTTGTTGCTGATGACACTGACATTCTGGTACTTTTAATTTACCACAATACACGAGATATTTGCTTGCAATCATCTATGTTCAGTGATAGTAAACGTGATATTAAATCGATGCAACATATACTTGGTGAAAAGGGGTGCAAAATCATTCTTTTCCCATGCTTTAACCGGATGCGATACCACAAGCTCCTTATTTGGGAAAATTAAATCGGCAGCATATAGACGTTTTTGGAAATGTGAACAATTTAGCATTTGCGCTACTTTGTTTGGATCAGAAAATGCAAAGAGAAAGGAACTTACAGACATTGGCACCAAAGCATTGGTATCGTTGTACGGTGGAAATCCAAACACAGAGACCTTAAATCTACTACGATATAATCTCTACTTGAAAAAAATCACAACTGCCAAAAGTGAATTCAATATTGCAAGATTG
The DNA here is from genome assembly GCA_910591675.1 of Galerucella calmariensis. Taxonomy (NCBI): domain Eukaryota; kingdom Metazoa; phylum Arthropoda; class Insecta; order Coleoptera; family Chrysomelidae; genus Galerucella; species Galerucella calmariensis. The sequence goes on along the minus strand of CAJUYG010000286.1, from coordinate 9,573 downwards.
TCACCAACTGAAGATGCTGCTATTCACCACCTTCTTCGCGTACATTTACAATGCCTTTATTGGGAAACCATGAACACCAATATTGCCAACCCCGAAGAGTGGGGTTGCAAAAAAGTAGGAGATTAGCTACAGCCCATAATATGCGAAATGAGCCCTGCACCAGAATTATTACTAAACACAATCCGCTGCACCTGCAAAACAGATACAAATGAGCCGTGTGGTAGTGGTAGATGTACTTGTCGACGGTATGGTGTGGAATGTACTGAGTTATGCTGCAACTGTTCTGGTCGCGATTGTACAAATAGTGCCTCGAAAGAACGTGTTGAAAATAATGAAGATTAGACTTAATTTTTGTATTTTTTATATAGCCTTTTGATTATTAAAAATAAAATTTTCTGGATAAGCTTCGTTTTTCGCCCACCTCTTTGTTTATTAATTTTGATTTTTTTTGCTCATTAGCATAATCTTTTTCAGCACAAAATTTCCCATTATTTGATACCACACACGATTTTTCATGAATTTTTAAGAAAAATTCAAGATGGCGGCCAAAAAACGCATTTCGCACACTCACATTTTTCTAGACTTTTAGTATGTTGAAAGGATATGAGTAATGAGCTCAAAAAATCAAACCCCGTCTTTGTGGGAATTAGTTCCACCTTTGGCAAATTTTTTGTGTAAATCTACTATACTAATTGGTTTTTTTTATTTACAAAAATTTTTAAGCAGCAATTTTCCTTCGGAATTCGTTGAAGAGGGTCACTGGTAGTCTAAATTCAAAAAGTTGGGGTACCAGACTTTTTATTGCATCCGGCATCTTGATTTAAAGGAATATTTTTTGCCTCTTGAATAACTCGTGCATTTTCAATTTGACAAGGAAAATTAAGTTATCACAAAAGTTGGTTAAAATGAAATTATCTATAAATACAAATACAATTTTGGTGTTTTCATCAATTTTTTCATAGGATCGATTTTATTCGATTTATACTCGAATAGAGAGGGGGGGATTTTTGGTTATCGAATAACTCGTTTATTTTCAATTTTACGAGAAAAATTGTTTAAAAGTAAATTTCCGGACACAACACCAAGTCTGGTACTCCAAATTTTTGAATTTAGACTACCAGTGACCCCTCTCAACGAATTCCGAAGGAGAAATTGCTGCTAAAAATTTTTGTAAATCTTGGCCCGGTTTTACGACATTTTAAACTTTTTTTCAGTTGAGGAAAGAGATGATAGTTGGACGGAGCCAAATCTGGTAAATAAGGGGGTGTTCTAGTAATTCAAACCCTAAATCACGAATTTTTTGCATAGCAACATGAGATTTGTGTGCAGGGGCGTTGTCCTGCAAAAACACCTTTGGATAGCTTTCCTCGTCTTTTCTCTTTAATTTTTTCCCGTAGGGTATCTGTAGAGTATCTTCGTAAATCTGCTTGCCTCTCAACCTTTTTAATTTTTCGATTTTCCCAATGTCGGTGGACATCTTTTTTCTTTTGGGGTGACATTCTCTGAGACCTAAAAGATCTATTATGCCCCCTTACTTCTACTCCGTTTCTGAGGAGAGTATCAGAAACTAGTAGTTCCTTTAGTCCTATTTCCCGGAGGAATTTTAGGATGTCTGCAGACTTCAACTTGGGCAAATGTTCCTCTTCTATCCAGTAACCTCCTAGGTGCTGTGCAGTTGGAAAGTATGTGGATGGAGGTTTCTTCTTCCATTCCACGAAATCTGCATTCTTCTTCCTCCACTATTTGAGCTTTTTCAGGTGCCCATTCAGGCGACAATGTCCCGTTAGGATCCCTGTTCAAACTCTTAGCGCAGTTTTACTTTGACTAATGCATTCTTTTGATCTCAACAGGTTGTAGTCACCCAGAAGAATTTATTGCGTAACTCTGGTTTACTTTTTTGACGTCCAACTTCACACTGACACTTCTAATGAGTTATAGTTCGTTGCTATGGTAACGAAATATTTTGTTTATGCATGGAACTGGTCTAGGCTAACTAGATATCAATAAATCCTCGTAATTTTATCCTTAAATTTAAAAATATTCTTGACTTTTTAGTTCGATCACCTATAAACCGTATTTTTTGTTTTCTTCTTTTCTTCCAACTATAATTTATTTTTGTCTCCTTTTAATACCATTCTACGGGTGTTGACAGCAAATATTTTTTTTTAGAAAGTTATAAACGATGTGCAATTTCTCGATTTTATCATCGTACAGAACTGTATTATCGTCATATATATATATATAGATAAAACGAGGAGTGTAAATAAACAAAAGAAGAAAGTCAAGTTTTGTATACGTCGTCCGTTGACCTACACGAAGCCAACTAGTCATGTTAATATAGGTGATCGTACACACATACATCCTGAATGAGATAATAATGCATTGTAGGTGGATGGGCTTTATCAACACTTATCTTTGTTTAAATTGTCGAAAGTTATAAATTAAATTGAGGATAGTATAGTATTGTAAGGTATCTGTACAGTAGAGAGGGTGAGTTTAGGCCACCAGCACTTATGCCACATGTGATTCTTTGTGCGTCCTCCCGAGGAGTTGTCCTCCTAGTTCACCGTCCATTCTGTCCTTTCCAGAACCGGCAGGTTTAGGCCAAGACTCTCCAAACACACACTCTCTCATTGACGATCATTCCGGGCACTCGTCTTCGTGTTCACACATCCTATATAGAGGTATGTCCACTGGCCCCACTGTATGGAGGTGTTTCCTTAGTGTGGATTTTTGCAGCAACATTTAACAATTATCAATTAGCATTCAACAATTTATCAATTATATGTTCAGACAATTAACAACTATCATTTATCATTTAACAATTACGAAGTTGGCCAAATTTCAACTTTCTTAAATTAAATGTACCGGCATGCAGATCCTGAAGTTAGTCATAGAAAAGCGGTTGACTTAGGATTATGTTGTGTGTTTGTTTATTTTCAAGTTGTACTAAAAATGGATGATGCCACTCTTATCGATCCTGTTCGACAATTTCCCGTCATTTATGACAAAGGAAATACATATTTTAAATACAAAAATCATTAATAAAAGAAAAAAAGTCTCAGCTTATTCAATTCTACTATAAATCTTCCTCGACATCTTCAAAATTGTTCCAATGCACAAATAGACATTAAAATGTAGGGTAACTAGAATCTCCAGCCACTTCCCAGGCTAAGCAAATCGGCAATAATGAAGTTGCCGTTACTCCTGTCGTGTCCTTTAACCCACCTTCAGGATAATATTGTTATCAATCGAGGGCCCTGATGCAACAAGTTGTCTGTTCAGTGCTGAGATTGTCTGCTGTCAGTGCAAATTATCATGTTTTTGTTCTGTTTGAACCTCGCTGGTATTTTTTCCCATTCCCCACTTAATTCTTAGGCTTAGTGATCTAGAGTAGACTCCACATCTTGAGTGAGTCTTATTTGGTTTTTGAGCCGTCTGTGTATAATACAAGGTATGGAAGTCCAAAATTGGAAAATTCTTAAAAATGCTACCACCACCAAACATTTAGAGGAAAGGTTAGATGAAAAGGCGACTTCTTTCATTAATATCAGTAGCAGTACCCAATGTAGTCATGCATCAAAGTCACTGGAATATAAGGAAATGAAGTAGTAGATGAATTAGCAAAGAGGGGGACTGAAATACCTTTCTGGGGGCCAGAACCCTTTTGCGGAATCAGCCCCAATGTAATATTGGAAGAAATAGGTAGAGCCGTTGAATGATAAGTCACTCAACGGTAGAGCCAAGGAAAAGAGCAGATCTGACCATTGGAAATATCTAGTAGGGCTTATACAATCAAAGACTCTTCTGGGTGACTACAACCTGTTGAGATCAAATGAATGCATAAGTCAAAGTAAAACTGCGCTAAGAGTTTTAACAGGGATCCTAACGGGACATTGTCGCCTGATTGGGCACCTGAAAAAGCTCAAAATAGTGGAGGAAGAAGAATGCAGATTTTGTGGCATGGAAGAAGGAACCTCCATCCACATACTTTCCAACTGCACAGCACTTCAGAATCCTAGAGCACAGCACCTAGGAGATTACTGGATAGAAGAGGAACATTTGCCTAAGTTGAAGCCTGCAGACATCCTAAAATTCCTCCGGGAAATTGGACTAAAGGATATACTAGTTTCTGAGACTCTCCTCAGAAACTGAGTAGAAGTAAGGGGGCACAATAAATCTTTTAGGTTTCAGTGGATGTCACCCCAAAATAAATAAATACATACATACATGCATCAAAGTCGTTGGAGGTGGGAGAGGATTCAGAATCCATGAATTGTGGTTTCATTTGTGATTTGTTTGGTTACAAATTCTAAAATATATTATTTATGGAAATCTACAATATGATTTTTTTTATTACCTAAACCATAAGCCTCCAACCCCCCCAAGAAAAAACATTCTCGTCTCCCCTGATTGTTGGATCATCCTTCATATTACATAGGTCGTAACAACATTTTACCTTTTCTAAAAATTAATAATTAACTGCATGGTCAAAGTTTCCAATGCACCAACAAGAGAGTGAAGTAACTGCTTCCAGAATTGGTTCCAAAGTATGCAAAAATGTGTTAAAAGCATTGATTAAAAATTTTAATCAATGTTAAAAGTTATCTACTGATTTTTTTCTAGATATACAAAAAAAAGACAACCCTCGTATTAAGATGAACCAAAACAAAAATATTGTAAATAAAGCCTGACTTTAATATTTATTCTTCATCACTCCACAAATTGTCGTAAATTTATGATAAAAGAACATTTTTTTGTTTAAACCTGTATATTATAAACATAATAATAAATTTTTAAAATGTTAACGATCCTCATTAATTTATCAACAATATTCTTCAAAATTCGTTCAAATCCGACATCAAATAAAAAAGTTATTCACGGTTAAAATTCATAAAAAATTTTATTTTACCTGCGGGTTCAATTTCCACATCTTGGCAACATGGTACAATTGTACTTATTAGTTCCATTGTTATATCTATTTTTATTCAATATTTAGTTTTGTGTAAAAAGTTGTTGTTTTGACTTTTCTATTATAAAACAAATAAGATTAATTTTAATAAAAGAAATCCAACCTTCCTACAATGTGTACACATCAAATATGCAATAAAATTTATCTGTGAAAAAATCTACTGATAATAGTGAACTTATAGATAATAGTACAATTCAGTTTTCCAGCATATTGTGAATACATCTTTGTTCGGTCACCGACCTATGATATTTTTATTTAACTTGACCTCAATGTGCACCACCAAGAAGAATAGTATGAGATTTGTTATTCGATTTAGGCTACTTTTAAACCTAAAAATTAACAAGGAATATTTGTCCAAAAAATTAATGAATATCTGGGAAAATGACTAAAGGTGACAAAATACAGATAAGGACACAACACCAAGATTAGGCATATTTATGTCGATCAAAGAAAGGGGTAACTCGTGTTTTAGTTTCTGAAGATGATTTAAAAGAACTTGACTTGTTGAATAATTAAATGAAGCAAAAATAAGTTGAAAACTATTTTGAATATAAAAGATATAAAGTCGCGTCCACATTATTTCGAATGGTGTCGATCGACAATGTCGATCCAGTGTGGATGGTCGCCAGACATTGTCGATCCATAGTATGGACGCAGTTTTACAATAGTCGATTGTCGATCGACACCATTCGACATAATGTGGACGCGGCTTAAGAAACAATTTGGGATATTGTCCGTTTTTTCAACATATTACACAAGTTTTGTCATTTTTAACGAATCATTAAAATTCAATTTCGCTAATCAGAACACCTACCTACAAGGCTATAACAAAATACTTAGATTGACAAAATATAAAAATACTGCGGAAAGAGTAAACATGTCAATAACCTTTGGGATCAACTGTAACATATTGATGTACTAGGTATTTCAAAGAAACACATAGACAAACCAACTTAATTAGGTACTTATTTTTGCACTTATAGACAAACACCTGGGTTTAGTTATAAAAATTATCCAGTGATTAGCCAAGAGATTTTAGTAGAACAAAAATCTTATACAACGGTATATTAATTTTTAAAACAACTATGTAATATTTATAGCAATAACAAATAAAAAAACTCGCAATTATTATTATTTGTAAAAATAGATCCATTTGCATTTATTAAAATATTGATGATTACTAATCTTATTCGTTTAAACAATAGCAATAGGTATTTTTAATTTTATTCAGACATCCCACATCCCAAATTACGTGAGTATAAACTTGTTACCCCTACTGAATTATAAAAGTTTCTTTAGTTTAAAAATCATATCTATGTAGGATATTATTTAAAATATGAACCATTTAATATGTTATTCATTCACTAACAAAAATAGGTATTATTAAAATAATTATTAGCAGCAAATATGTCATCAATCAAATAAACACTTCAAATTCATAAAATTTTAATCTGTTAACAATAAAAAAATGTATTTTGCCTATTAAAAAATCCCATTAATCAGATAGTTACCTGCCACTGATTGCCTTCTAAGAAAATGACAAACATAACAAAGAACAGCTGATGTTTATTTTTAATAGCTGATAATATAAGAAGTGTTAATGCAAGGGAATTTTAAAAAATGGAACAATTATTAAATACTGAATTTTTAATACGATTTAGAAAGTAATAAATATTATTCACTTAAAATTTAAATATTTTTTACGTTCGTTAAAAAACCGATACAATTAGCAATTGCACCCAAATATTCATATTTCATACTTGAGACAAAAAAAATGGTTAGTAATTATTTGCTGCGTAATGATTATTAGAAAATTAGAAGTTTATTAATATACCAGATTTATAATCTCTATATTACGGAATTTCTTCAATGTATGTTACTAGAATACGAGGGTAGCGAAACGAATCAAAAAAAGGGGTGCATATATTTCCTATTTGGAGAACAAAGAAACTTACGACGCTGCAACAGATACGCCAACGAACAACAATCTATCAATACCTAGGTCAGTTATAATTTAATTAAGACAGCAGCCTGTGCCATACACACAAACAAGAGAGATAAACAGAAACAAAAACTCACCATAATTTTCAGATTCTTCTATTATCCTTTCGACCATATTTGTTGATGTTTTGTGTTTCGCAAAAAGAAGTAAAATACCAAAAAAAACCTTCCGGTTCAAACTAAACTGTAGAAAATGAAAATTAAGTTGAATAAAGAGGAAAAAACGGCCGGTCACGACTACTTTAGGCACAAAGAAAAGATTCGTTGGTTCACACTATCTTCCCATCGTTATACTTCTTCACTCCGTTGATGTTAAATTCCGACTGGCTCGAGTGGCTGGAACTCGGCGTCATTTTGCCTACTTCATCTTGCATCTGTTGGTCACGTAGACCGCCTTTTGCGCATGCGTACGAAAGCGCTTACGTGGATCGTATGATATGTGTTTATTTGAATAAGCACTGTTGCCAGGTATTGTGTTTAATCCTTAATGTTTGTTGGCGTCTAGGAAATTTCCAACGCATTATAAATCAGGTAACTACCGATGAACTAGATTTTTAGACGTATATCTTAAATGACTGAAATATAAGCCTAGAGAGATTTGAGAGTTAATTACCTACAATAAGACTAATGCATTTTTGCAATTAGTTGTAACAAAAATTATTTGATAATTTAAAAAGTTAATGTAGAAAAACATGTTAGAAATTTGCATCGATTAAATTTACATTTCTTACATTAGAAAATTACGTATACTATGATCTAGACCCCCTGCAACGTTGGGTGGGCATCCAGTATAAATATTTTTTCATAGTATGATTAGGAAGTATGAAGAATACAGGATGTTTCAATTTTTGCACGCAATTAATCCTGGATTAGAGTTTCCATCACGTGTTACCGAAACCATAGACAATCTTTTCTTCATGTCTACGTTCATTATTAAATATCACATATATTTTTGTTATGAATATTGATAAAGTTTGTTTATTAGATTTCCAAATATTTTACGTAGATAGTAACATAATAGGTTTATTATTAGAGTGAAAATATTCACTATAATAGATAGGTATGTAAAATTGCATTTGCTACATTAAGTTGTTATTTGACAAATAACAGATGTTTAAGCAGTGATCTAGTGCTATCACCATCACAACAAAATCAGACAAATCAAAAAAGAAGATTATGTCAAAGGAACTTTCCAAAGGGCATGTTTACCAATTGACAAGTTAACATTAATGACACCCGCCCAATTAGGTATTTGGATAGATTTTAGATTTGTAATTTGTTCTGTATTGATTCAATGATCCTTTTTATTAGAAACAATCAGTTGAAATATCTAAGCAATTAAAAAAATGTAGAAGGAAGAGAAAGCACCAAATCAAAATAACTATTTAGAACCACGTGTTGTGTAAAGAACACTTGTTTATCATCATATGGGGCATGTCCACGTGACGTCACCTATTTTGACAACAGCCCTGTGGTAAAACAATAAACAAAGCGTTCAGAACACATGGTACTTAATAGAGAGGTTATGCTGATTTATAATGATAGATCGTGTTTGATTTTAGTTGGTTTTGCTTAAATGTTTTTTTAGACTTTTTTTAATTGTTGAGCTTGCATATTTAATAATATATAATATAGGTTAATAGTTGTTTGTTGTTTGATAATTATTGATCGTGTTCATTGTTTATTGTTTTACCACAGGGGTATTGTCAACTGTCAACTGTCGTGGACATGCTCTATTCATCAGGACCACTGTCACATGACGTCACGTAGACTTGCCCTATCAAACCCTGGTATATAATTTGTCTTAAAACGGAAACAAAATATACAAGTCTGGGTGGAAAAAACCATTGCGTTGAAGTTGTTTTTTTTCTATAATAAATTACTAATAAATCCTATAATACTATTTTAGTATTATCTGATATTAAAGCAATAACTTAATAATAATTAATCTATTGTCGGAAATAACCTCAATCTTTCTACAACAAAACAAGCGAGTCAGTCACAACTCCTACCTACAGAAATATGCATCTAAATCTAAATTATGTTTATAAAATAACCTTGAAAGCACACGATATGCATGTGGCAACACCGCTGTATATATGTTTACCAAGGAACACGACAACTTGAACCTTTTATTTTTCTCGATGATTCTATGTGTTTAAGGAAATTTTACACGATTAAAATGATAAATTTTGCACATTATAATATTGGGATTCATTTGACGATTTAATTATGAATAATTATACACAGAAAACATTTACCTGCGTGACAAAGACCTAGGTAGGTATCTAATTCTATTTCTAATGATATCATGTTATTATGATAAGGTTAATGGAAAACACTGACTTTTCGTAGACAAATTTAATTTTTCCTGATAGGTATATTCGGGATCAATTAATTTAATAACAGCTTTTCGCGATATCAGAACTTAAATTCATTAAAATTCATAGCTGCCATATTACCTACCAAACTTTACAGTTAAATTATTTCCCTTTTAAGGGCCGTCAATTTTGAAAATGAACATTAATATTAAGGAATATTAATTACTACAGGAAATATGAAATCCATGTAGGTTTACAGCTATTTTGGAACAGACTATC
>CAJUYG010000285.1:232618-256959 GCA_910591675.1 Galerucella calmariensis | reverse complement strand
GTACTACCCTGTATAGACGATGTTCAGATTATGTTTTTTCCCGGGATTTTACAATTCTACCAAGTAATAGATTTCAAATGTTGGCAAATGGTCCAAATTTTTTGTCGGTCAAAGATATAAGACGAAAGGACATCATTTTGACATAGAGGTAATAAAAAAAATTTCAGTTTATTGTTGATAAGTTTCTATTAAATTCACACAAAATAATAGTGTGTCTTAAAGCGTTCTACTTAAATAAGCTTTTCTTTGATTATTTTAAACATTTCATTTAATTAATCTAATTTTCCAAAAAAAAAAAGAAAATTAAACATTCTATTTAAACCTAATTTATGGTGAATTTGGCAAAATCTTAATACAGTCTCTATTACTTTCATCTTCCATTAATCTACGTCTTCAGAATATAAATCACTGTAGTTTTTGTTGTATTAAACGAGATAGAAGCAAGTCAGAGGCGGAGTCAAGAAGGTTTTCAAATAAAATCTAACTACAGACATAAATTTTCTAATGAACAGGGTGATGTCAACATTAAAGTATGTCAGATCCAGTGGATGAAAGAGTTTTTAAAGTTAATTGGTCGAATATGATTGAGATTTTTTTAAATTTAAGCTACAAATGCAAACGTTGAAATTTGCTGTGTCAATCTCTGTATGGTTTTATTTCGTTTAGATCCCAAATAACATTTGACAAATATTTACTTTATAAAATGATATAAAAGCAGCTTAATTGCCCGTTAAAAATATTAAAATAGCAGACAATGGAAAAATATGTAACAAAATTGTTACAGAACCCGTGCCAAAAGATTAAAATAAAATGTTTTTAGACACAACTTTTTTTTTAATAACATTATAACATTTAAGCATAGTCAAATGCAATATTATCATGCGGGTCATACGATTCAACAAAGACATACTCACAAATTTTGTTTTCTTTTATTGCGTTTAATCAAAACTTCCAAATAAAATCCGTAAGTTGAATAAGACAGACTTATGCAATTTCGACGGGAGAAAAAAGGATATGTATTTAGTTTTCAGCGATTCTAAAAAGTTTCACCAGCGAAGTTTTTATTTAAATGTAGGTTATGTCACTTTGACAATTCAAAGCGACAATATGAATAATAATTTGCATCCTCAAAAAATGGTACTTAATCTGATAGATTATTTCGACAATGAATGAAAAAGTGGAAATTCGTCAACCAGTTTACAGGAAACATCAAACCATCATTATTTTCTCTAGATATATTTGTAATCTCACATTTTGGTAACCTCTGCGTCTTCTGATTTGATACAATTAAGCGCTTTTGACTATACCCAAATTTCGTCTAGCACTTACATTATTAGGTACATTAAATTAAATTACATCCACTTTTAGAAATTTATTTTCCTGGGATATGTGTGTGATGTAATTCTCCTGAGTAATGACAGTCTCTTTGCTAATTAACCTTAACGGCTCTAAACTTGGCAAGCCCGTGCTTTAACCTTGTCGTTTTGGAAGTTTAAAATATTGTTGATGATATAAAATCACCACAACCTGTAGAGCTTATCCTTTTTTTATGGATAGACTGCTCTAGACGGTGTAAGAATATTATTTTTTAGTTGGCCTACCGACCAAACGAAACGACATAACCTGGCAATTATCCAAATTTATTATTGTTCCAATAATTCTTACATTCTAGCCAAGGTCGACATTGTTTGTATATTGTTATTATTTCGAGTGATTTATTTTAGTTGCAAGATTTTGTCGCATTCTGCTACGATATTTCTCTCTCGTGTTGAAAAGACGGAATAATTTTTAAATTGTGTTTTTCCGAATACTACTAAACGTGGCCAGCGATTTAGTTGTTTCAAAGTTTTAGAATTAGTTTGAAATTTTTCATTAACGAATGAAAGAGTATTAAAATAATAAAGCATCCGTAATCCATAGGCGTATCACTACTTTTAGTAGACAGTCAAAATACTTTTATAGTTATACCTACTTCGACTTTGAAATAACATTTGTTTAGATACAGTGTGGAAACCACTTATGGAATAAATATGTCATTGTTTTAGTAAATTATAAAAAATGCCGAGACACGTCAACTTTTGAATTGAGTTTTGCGTTATGTAAACATAAATTTAAATGTACAGGGTGATTCACGCAAGTATGCCATGGTCGGTGTTGTTTTTTTTTAATGAAACACCCTGTATATTTGCATATTTTTGAAATCCTCTTAATGAACCGATTCCAACAAACTAAATAATGTATGGTCAATTATGAATTATACAGGGTGAAATTTTATAATTAATAATTTATTACACTTGAAATATTGGTACTTTTATTAGCTAAATATGGATTAATCAAAAATCTAGACTAACTAATTACTAAACGTATTTGTATATTAAACAAAACCTGCTACGCCCATGAATGTTATCATAAATACCTAAAAATTGCCTAAAAACGCCAATAATTAGACAAAATCGGTAAATAATGCGGATTGTTTTCTATTCTGTCAGTTGTTGATGTGTTGACAGTTTATACTGAAAAAGTAAAATCTTTGTCAAACACTCTTTCCTTGTCGACATACAATGAAATATTTAACTGAGACTCACCGAATTGAGATTTTAATGATGATCGGGTACGGAGATAACTGCAGAAGTGGCAAACTTATTTAATCACAGGTATCCCGAATTGCCTAATATTGCACAAAGTACTGTGTCTAAAATTCATGCACAATTCAGAGAACTTGGACATGTCAAACCATTGAAAAGAAAACCACACTTCGTTGAAGATGATGTGAAAGTGGATATTTTGTTAAGTGTCGAAGAGAATCCAACTTCAAGTACACGTCAAATTGCCCGTGAAAATAATGTTAGTCATACAACTGTTCTAAGATGTCTTCATAAAAAAAACTTCTTCCCTACAAATTAACTTTTGTGCAGGAGTTAACAGAAGACGATCCAGATCGTAGAATGGATTTCTGCGAAAGATTGATGAATAAGCTGAACAGAAATGAGATAGCTCTTGGTACCATTCTTTTTTCTGACGAATCAACATTCACATTGAATGGAGAGGTAAACCTGCAGAACTGTAGATATTGGTCAGCAGAGAATCCTAATTGGATGCGTGAGACACATACTCAGTACCCTCAAAAGGTGAACGTTTGCGTCGGTATCATAGGCGACCATATTATTGGTCATATATTTATAGATGGAAATTTGACAGCTGAAAAATATTTAAATATGCTTAGAAATGAAGTTATTCCTGCGTTGGCAAACTTATATCCCAACGCAATAGATCCTAGCTTACCGAATGAAAATGTTTGGTTCCAGCAAGACGGAGCAACACCCCATTATGCTTTAATGGTAAGAACTTATTTAGATGAAATCTTCCCCAATAAATGGATTGGACGAAGAGGTACTATTGAGTGGCCAGCTAGATCGCCAGACCTTACGCCGTTAGATTTCTTTCTGTGGGGTTATCTCAAGAACAAAGTATATGCAACACAACCAACTAGCATTGTAGACCTTAAAGACAGGATAACAACAGAAATACGGAATATTTCACCTCAAACTTTAAACAAAGTTAAGGAGGAGTTCTATAGGAGACTGTGCTATTGCCAACAACTAGGTGGAGAACATTTTGAGCATTTATTTCAATGTATTATAATGAAGATTGTGAAGATTGTACTGTAGTTCTATGTACAATTACTTACGGACCAAACTGTATAATTACTAACGAAATATGACCAGTTGATAGAGCAAAGAGCTAAACGGAACCGATGGCAATTGACTCAGTAATCGAATAGTGACATCTCCATTAACAGAACCGGCTTTATTAAAATTAGAAAAAATGTGTGTAGTATAAAAAAATTCATAGAAGGGATATTAATACTATGGAGAGGGAAAGCTAGAGAGCAAAAAAAGTGTTTCAACAATTATTACCAATTTATAGCCTTTTCCATCCTTAATTTCACCTATTCATTCTTATTTTTGATCAAACTTCGATAAGTCTAAATAGGCTTGGAAAACTGATATGTAGACTTTAATTTTTATTCAATTTCTAAAGATGTCAAGCTGCTATAAAATCCTCACTTGTTTAAAATCAAGATTCGTCGAAATATTAAAAAAATTTTGGAAAGAAATTATGCGATTTTACTATAGACCTGCCCTGGCTATAATCAAATCTCCTTGTCCGATGAAGCTCAGTCCAATTGATTGCAATTTCCTAGATTGTTTCAAAGGACTCGAAAATGTTTGGTAGAAATTAATATTCAGTAACGGGATTTTGATTTATTGAAATGGGTAATTCCAGTCGTAGATGAAAAGCAGGTTTAGCAGAAATTGTATTTTCTACAGAAAATATGAAAAAAAAAATATAAATATTCTGCTATTTTAATCAGGACTCTTCAACAGGACCTATCTAAAAGAAAAATATTTGAAAGTTTGAACCAATATAAAGGATTCCCTGTAATTTTTTTAAATGTAGAAAAATAAAGGACTATGCTTCCATCTTATGGAAAATGAAAGACCATTCAAATGCCTTGAAAAATAGAACATTTGATAACATTGCGCCAATGTTGTGACTTTTATAATTAACTCACAATAATTAATGATATTGTTTTTAAAATCGCTCACGGAGATTGTATGAGTAAGACAGAGAGAAAATACGTAAACAAACCTGTATTACAAATTCCACCTGATTCCACCAAGTAAAGAGATAAAAAATGAATAAATAAAACCAGACAGGGTTGAACCGACCTAATTTTGTCAGTTAATTTTTATATGTTGTTTTTTCTTTGTAGTATTATGTAGTGTAGTGTACACTTAAAAAAAAATTTATTAATATATATGTTTGAGTATTTACAGTATATTGGACTAATGATTCACCCAGTATATTTGAACTTATATAGTTTATTTTCATGTCCCTCAAATCGATTTCCAATATTAAAGATATGAACCAGAAATAATATTAAGTGGAAACAAACGAAAAGCGAGAGAACCGCCTTTAATAAAACCCTATCAACGATCAGGAAGTTTTCAGTATCAAAATAACCACTCCGTCTCGACATCTCGAGATAAAACTTTATTTATTACATAAGAAATATCGAAGTCGAACTTTTTTATCCAGATACACTCGATTAAACTCCACAAGCGAAAGGTTTAGCTAAACGATTCTATATTTTTATGCAATTTTCTGTTAGTTGAATCAGGCTCGTTTTCAATTCCCTTTACCTGTATACAAGACTGAATTACAGACTCGCTTATCGATTTTCCTTTATTTAGAAAATACTATTACAAACATGCAAACTCTAAGTACCTACGATTTATGGGAGATCAAAGAAAAAAAGAATGTATACGAGGGTGGAAATATTTTTATACTTGAAAGAAGCTAAATGACAAACTGTTTTAACAATATGTAATGAACCTCCCCTGTAAATTTTGAATAGGTTAAATTTTGATATTTAAAATTAATTAGATTGATTTAAAATATATCGCGAGGGGGGGAGGCCAACGAGGGAAAAAAGAGAGAGAAAAGAACATAACAGTATAAAGAATTATCGACCAAAGCACCGTACACTAACTACCGACAAGTAAATTCACATTCAGTTTATAATAAATACGTAATCTTGTATACAATGAATAAAAATAATCAACTGGGAAATTTGTACAAGGATGACACAATTTAACATTTTTAAAGCTATTATTAAACTTCATACCGACACCATATTCAGGGGCTATTTTATTAAATTGATCTATAAATGTGTTTTCCAATTCTATAACGAGTTCCACAAAATTTTTGGGAGGCACAACCATATTACAAATGTTGGATGAAACACTATAATCTTTATATTTCATAAAAACGGTAGATTCTCCTTCTAGATCATTTATCTTAATAAATTCTAAGCAAGTGTTACAGGAATGCTTCAATAAACACTTTTTAAGTAGGTATCCAGTAACGTATACCAGTGCATTCCCATCCACACTTTTTATATTTCTATAATCAGTCGTAAACACTTTTAGAGGAGTATAGGTATTATTTGTAGTCGTAGAACTAACTGTACTTTTGAGCAATTCAGATTTTGTATTAAGCAAAAATGCAAAATACAAATTTTTATCCTATTATAACATTGTTGCACCGTTATGTCACCAATGTGGCTTCCCAATATGGCGACTTCCGTCCAAAGCTTGTTAGAGGGAGAGGCTCAGTTACTCCCGGTATAGTGCCATGTTATCGAATGTGTTGATAATGGCCTAGCATTGATTTTATCAATCCATCTCAATTCCTCGGTTTTATGTTCTATCTAACGTTTACGAGCCAGTAGTGATGGTCTATTAAATGATTGAATTATTGTTGTGGGTCAGAGGGAGCTACAGTCACGGCATGACCTCAAAACTCATGGTTGAAAATACACAAGCACAAGATGATTATTTTATGATAGAATACTGGAAATCGATAATTCAGGTTTATTATTCTTAAAATTTAATGTGTAGGATGTTAAAAATTTGGAACAAATAGGTAATATGTTTTTTCTTCATTTACAGTCAGCGGCGGCTATTATACAATGCTATTCAAAAGTCCCCTCTCCTTAAAATGTCGCTATTGTCACAACTTTAACATTTCCGTAACTTGAAGACAAATATTAATTATGATTTCAGTCCGAGATTAGGATTTTAGAGCTCTAGGACTGATAACACATACAGATTAGGTGTAAATACGCCGAAAACAGTCTTCATATTATATTGGTAATTACTCACCTTACACATATCGATTCTATTTCGAATAGTTTCTTAAAATATCGTCCATGTAGATGGACAAATGGTTGTGTTCCAGACCATCTAAAAAAACATCCACTGCCATAATGTAGAAGGGAATTTTGCCTCGTACTTTATACTAATCGTGAGACGCCACTGCCTTAAAGATATACTTAAAACGTGCTAATTTGCGCTCTATTTACGATACTGTGAATTATTTTTGAATAAACACAATATTTTCAAGTTAATTTGCAAATAGTATGGATCTTGTTAATGAACGTAAAGATTTATTTAAATTTATGTTTTCAAAATAAACAGTCCATTAGATTTATAGTGATCTCAATAAAGACGGTGCTACACTATCAATGTTTAATAAATTTATAGCGCAAAAAAAAAACAAATATTAGAATGTTGATAGAAATTATGTTAAAAAGAAAATTTATCAATCAAAGTAGAAAGAAGAATTTTAAAGAGGGGTGGCTTAATTTTATAAATCCATTCGTATAAAAGTACAGGGTTATCCATTATTATAAAACCATAGACCATTCTTTTATTTGTCCAGAATGTTTTTGGTCGTTCAACTGAGTTAATAGACTTACTTATTATATTATTTATACATCGTTCCAATCATTATTAATATTGTCTGAGGAATAAATACCCAGTCTTGATATACTCAGTGTTCAGTACAGCTGTGTTTATTTTGAATAAGCTTGTCAACAAGCTGTTCAAAATTTTAGATTTTTTGTCTGTATGTGATGTGTGATATTTGTGCTGAAAATAAGGTTAGATGCAAAGAAAAATCAAACACAAAACATTTGCATTCAAAATTGTTTATTACATGCCATTGTCAGTGGGACATTAAAATACAAAAGAAAACTTAAATAATTCGAAAAAAACAGTGTGTTAAAAGAGTATAGAGTTGAAAATACTGGAGAGTTGGAATTTCGTTTTGTTTTATATTGAAATTTATTATATTTATACCGAAAATATAAACAGATTAAAGATTAATGGCTTCTATTGAGCCAAATTTAAGCTAAAACCACAGGTTATAAAGAGAACAGGTACGAAAGCTTGACAGAGAACAGTAAAAAGAGAGAGAGATGGGTGGACATACCCATTTAAATGCCCATCGTCTTATGTCGACTCCGTTCGGGCTGCTTCGCGAAATTTCTCAACAGGGTTGTCAATTTGCATAATATTTCCTTCAACTTACGATCATAGGTCAAATATTTTATAAGCATTTTTTTTAAAGGGAGATTCATAACGCCATTTTTGTTTGCTTCATTGATTGAAGGTGTTTTGTGCGTTGCGGTAATATTATTATAAGAATATAGTGGTATAGATTATTATTCTTATAAAATGAATAAACATTACGGCGGAGTGTATTGTTGATACAGAGACTGTCCAAAAAAATTTTATTCGGACAGAAAAATAAAGTTCTTTCGATTTCCAAAGGATGAAAGTATATCCCGGCCTATGATATATACAGGGTGTACCAATCTTACGACAAACTTCGGTATATGGGTTATTTTAAGAGATAGCAAAAAATGTTATTAACAAAAATAGTAGATGGGCTGAAGGTCCATATTTTGAAATTATATCGAACTATACAGAGTGTTGCATAACTCCGTTTCAAACCAAACATATGATTTTTCAAATGGGATATGGAAAACGTGTCCATATCTTTTGAAGGACTCTGTATAACGTGGCAAAACCTCATATCAAAAGCTTCAAAAAAATGTAACCAATCCGAATTCGGTATAATATACAGGGGTTCCCATTTGAAAAATCATATGTTTGGTTTGAAACGGAGTTATGCAGCACTCTGTATAGTTCGATATAATTTCAAAATATGGACCTTCAGCACATCTACTATTTTTGTCAATAACATTTTTTGATATCTCTTAAAACCCATATACTGTTGTTTGTCTTAAGATTGGTACACCCTGTATATAAGAAATTTTAAAGTTTTTGATATTAACTTTGGTGCTACAAATTATTATCAAAATTCTCCCTTGCATATGTGTATGTTGTATTCCCTTATATAATAAATAAATTAAGAATTATTTGTACTTTAAAATTTGGTTCATTTTTGTGATTATTTGTGTTATCTAAAAATGTATTTATTAATTAATCTCCCAAGAGTAATAAATGATGAGTCCAACACTGTCTGGGTACTGGTTAAGGACCCAGTCGAACATGAGTTTCCCATATCGGCCCGAAAAAAAAGAGTAATAAATAAATGCATAAATATATATTCGATGATATTTTTTTTTTTTAATTTCCCAATTTTATTTACAATCTGTAAAACATACGTTACAATAAGTAAATTGTGTGTCTTCGATTATGATTATTATTTTAATCCATGGCGCAGTTTTAAAGATTTAGTGGAAACTTCCAAAAAAACTAGATCCGGCACTAAAAATTGTTATTGTCTCAGAGTCAACAGTGCAATTTGGTAAGAAATTCAGAAAATATTTCAAACTGGCAACATCGCGGCCATACCGAGTTAAAGGTCGAAGGTCATTGAAGACGGAGCTGAAAATCGTTTGATGTTTTACCGGGATTCGTATCTGTTCTCAGTAGTAATAACCCAAGGGCATTGATAATTGTTCGAAAAAATTTTATGACAGATGTCGAAAGCTTGTTGCTTGGAAACAGGCCGACGCCGTAGGCGGAGGTCTGTTGCCTATAAGCAACAAGCTTGAGAAAGTTGTCATAAAATTTTTGAGCATTTATCAATGTCCGAGGGTTATTCGGATAGAAAATTTTTTGCTTATTATAGAAAAAGAACAGATCTTAAACAATTTATCTAAAAGTGCAATTAACAAAGGAACAATTAGAAAAGTTAAGTGTGACATTTCGAAATATTAAATATTTGAAACTTCAAAGTCGAAATAAATCAATATGCATCCATAGCAACGTGTGAAAACAGCCCCAAGGTCTGTTTTCAGTGTAATGTTGACATGATTGGGTGAAATTGTTCATATGATCAAAAATGAGGAAATTTGATTAGTTCTAGGAACTGTCAAAAAATTTTCTTTATAATCTGTGCTAAAATCTCTATTTAAATGTAAATTTATTTTTATAAACCCCAAATAATTGTCTTATAGTTCCCAAATTTGCCACGACCTATCGCCACCTCACCTATCGAAAGTGATGAGCACAGGTGTACTCTGTGGTGATGAGTGTGTGGTTGTGTGGTAAAAACGTCAATTCAGACAAACAAAACGTCAAAGTTTCTCCCCATCTATTTTAGGGTTTTTTTGTTAATATTTTTTGTTGGATATTAAAAAAAATGCCTCGAAAAAACATAGGACCTGGACCTGGAAAGTACAAACTCCCCCCCGTAGTCGGATTCGACATGCACGACGTATCAAGACACCGGAACCCGTGTTACTCCATCGGTTTAAAACTTGGTTACGGACAAAAATTAATCGGCCCCGGCCCGGCGTACGGTATACAAAATATGACAAGATGCGGCAAAGCCAGTCCCCCAGCGTATTCAATGAAATCAAGACCGAGAGAATTAACCCCTTTTCGTCCACCAGGACCTGGAACTTACGCTCCAGAGCAGGTACCGAGAATGAGCCAACCAAGACCTCCAGTATACTCGTTGTCTTTTAGATATCCAGCTTTAAGGACAGCTGCTACACCTGGACCCGATAAATATGACGTTCCTTCTACGTTAGGACCTAAGGTACCGGATAAAATATCTAAAGCAGCTTATAGTATGTCGTTTAAGCACTTTTTACACGATTTGGATAGATCTCCAGGTCCCGCCAAGTATACGGGGATAGATACGAAGGTATTTAAAACGAAGCCGCCTGTTTATACTTTATCTCCAAGAATATTTCCACCGGATCCGAAATCGTCTGCTCCTGGACCTATTTATATGCCCAAATTACCGAAGAAACCGGGGTATTCTTTCGGACTTCGCGTTGATAATGATCCTTATATTACGGCTCAAGATGACATGCCCTGTGTGGAGCGGAGCCCATGTTAGAATCCAGCATAACTACGTCTTACTGAAGGTTCTTTTAAAACCAGCATTTTCATCATCATATATATATTTATGTTATACGGCAAGAGTAAATAAAATTATATTTTATATTTATTTAAATTGTTGTTTTTAGATGTTGGGGAAGGTTTGTATGCTGATTTTTGATAATTAAAAAAAAGTCCGGTTTTTTACCGGTGTGATCAATTTCCCTGATTTCTGGAAAATGATTGGAATTTTATCAAAAATCAAAAGGTACATTCGAAAACTGGACACTCTAAGCTTTAAAATAATGTGCATTGAAAAGCAATATATGGGATGATAAGTTTTTAAATCGCGCTTGTTCCAGAGATTGTACAGAAATCCGAAAACGGCTGAAAAATGTGAATAAACAAATTAATTTTTCATCAAAACGCAAGAAAGATATTAAATCAAAATCTCAGAGATCATTCAAGACTTCCTAAGGTTCCATTATTAAAAAAAATTAGGATTATAGACTATTTTGAAAAAAAATATGAATAAATCAATGAAATAGTCTGAAAACCTTGTGGAAAAAAACTTTGACCGCTTTTTTAAATATTTTTGTCAAGTACGAACGAGCTGCAAGTCACATGGAATGATAGCTACCGGTCTTCCCATTGCGATGAACTTTGAATCATCGGGAAATGTCAATTTTTTGCCGAGTTATGGAACAATTCGTCCGCCCGCTTACAAGTTAATGCATAGACAGTAGAATTCCTACAGGCATTATCTCGATAACTATCGAGTTTTCGAAAAAAATTATAGAGACCATTTTTGTAGATAATAAAACGATCATCATTTTTTATGGGAAGAAAAATTTTTTAATTCGCATATTTAGCCAGATATTAGCGAGAAGCTCGTTTTCCAGGGTTTAGGTTTAGGGTTTAGGCCATTTACCCCCCCTTCCGTTAACTCAATCGCATCAAGTTTTTTTCTCCTTTAAAAACAGCTGCCGTTTCCTACGAACTGAGCTCAAAGTCGTCAGGGACTTTCTCCCTTCATTTACTGGACTAATTATCATTTTTGGAAAAAGAAATATGGGTTTATATTAAAACGTTTTGTCTAACAATTCGTCGGCAGGTTTCTACCTCTTCTTCATTTCAAAATTTTTATTATATTCTCATAATAGCAACGTACTTATTATACAGTGATATTCAAAAATCCCCTCCCCCCTCGTATCTTTTGAACGGCTACACTTACATTAATAAAATTTGGAGGGTGGAAATAAAGTGTTGTAAACTTCTCTACGAATGGTAAAAGGTGACGTAATAGTAATGGATGACGTTACAGTGCCACTCTGAACAATAATTTTAAATAGGACCTTATGGCAAGTGATATCTCGTTTGAAAGGCATTGACATTGGCTACATAGCCATATTAATTTTGTTTGGGTTTGAACTAATTTTGACGGATAAATTGAATACATACCAAAATTATTGAAATTGTTTTTTTAAATTTAATTAATCAAATATCTACAATGGATTCTTATAGCAAGTGTTCGAAATGTGCTCCGTCTACTTTCTGACAGTAATACATCCTATTAGTAAACTCTTGTCGTACTCGTTCGAATATGTCAGCTGAAATTGCATTGCATTCTGCAATAATTCTTTCTTTCAAAACGCTAATGCTATCTGGTGCCGTAGTATACACCTTGGATTTCAAGTACCCCCATAGAAAAAAATCTAATGGTATCAGATCTGGTGACCGAGGTGGCCATTCTATAGGACCTCGCCGGCCGATCCATCTACCTCGATATTCTTCATCCAGGTAACGTTTTACTGCACCATAATAATGTGCAGAAGCACTATCTTGTTGAAATGTTATTTCCAGATGGCCGAATTCATCTGGATTATCTTCGAGAATTTCAAGAATTAACGGCTCAATTGCATTTTGTAACATCTCCAGATACATTTCACCTCTTAAATTTGAATTTAGGAAAACAGGATCAACTATGTGGTTTCCCAAAATACTTGCCCAAACATTGACTTTTTCTGGAAATTGGGTATGTTGTTCACGAAAGGTGTGAGGATTTGTGTCTCTCCAATACCTTACATTTTGTGTACTCACATTTCCATTGAGACAAAAAGTACTTTTGTCACTAAAACAAATTGTTTTTGTGTAATGTGGGTTTTGACTAATTTTATTTGTCATACATTCACAGAATTCGAGTCTTCTGTCGGGGTCGTCATCTAAAAGGTGGTGCACTTTTAACTTGTATGGATGACATTTATTTTTAGCCAACACTCTCTGTACTGTACTTTTACTTACTTCACAGATAGACGCTACTTTAGTTGAAGAGGAAGTAGTGTTTACTACTATTTCAGCAACTATATCAATTTTTTTATCATCACTAAATGTTGATCGACCAGATCGTTTGGCATCTTGAACACTACCTGTTGCTTCAAACTTGTGAAGAAGCTCCCTCAAATAAGTTCTCGAGATAAGGAGATCTGGGTATCTCTCATTAAATAAACGTTCCGCTTCATGGAGATTCTTTTTAGATTCACCAATTATTAAGATAGCCGCTACTTTGTTGGCATGAGTATACGTACCATTTTGCCTATGTAAACTCTTAAACGTGTCGTTAAACAATAATAAAATTAAATATTTAAGCTATTTAGAAAAACTTTGCAAAGCAAAAAATACCATGAAATTAAAAACGTCTATTTTTTTGACAACTAACCAGAGGCGTACTGAAAAATCTTCAATATTTAAATGTGAAATAATAATTTTGGTATTTATTTAATTTATCCGTCAAAAAAATTAGTTTAAACCCAAACAAAATTAATATGGCTATGTAGCCAATATCAATGCCTTTCGAACGAGATATCACTTGCCATAAGTTCCTATTTAAAATAATTAGCCAGAGTGGCACTGTGACGTCATCTATTACTATTACGTCACCTGTCACATTCGTAGAGAAGTTTACAACACTTTATATTCACCCTCCAAATTTTATTAATGTAAGTGTAGCCGTTCAAAAGATTCGAGAGGGGACTTTTTAAAAAACACTGTACCTATTTTATACGTATTATTAAAAAAAACAACATATAAATACAAAATTGTTGTATAAAGTATTTAATTTTTGCTTTTTACATCGAAGACGACTATTTTTTATAGTAAAATTACCCGATCCCCTAGATTATTTTCAAAAATTTCATGTGTCTCTAAATTTGTGTAAGCTTGTTACAGGGAATAAATTCTTACGATGTGATAAGTGAAAAACAGCACGTGGTTTATAATAGGTATAGGAAAACAAAAGATGATCTGTGCCTTAAAAAGAAACAAAACTGTTGCATTTTCAAGAAAATATATAATTTTCGTGTTCTATGCTTCTCCGAAACAAGAACAGTGTGTTTGACGTAACTAAAAGGGGTGAAAGTTCGAACATCTCCAATATTTTTCAACCCTTAACAGTCAATATCTAAACATTGACAATTCCTTAATGTGTAAAGTGTAATAATTATGTTGGTACAAACATCAAAATCAACAGTAAAGAAAAAACATCTATGCAAACCTCTCAACGAAAATCTACCTTTTGTCTCATCCATAATCTTAGAAAAAGGGATTTTAGTAATAAATACGATAGCCAGAGGTCAAGGTCACTAAATCCCCGAACCAAAAATATACAAACACAAAACTATTCACGAGGCGGTTTTTTCGATAATCGCGAGTAGCGTACAACAATTAATATACGGATGTAGATGAGGCATCGTACTAGGCGATGATCGGTTTAGAAATGAGGAACTGACGGCGACTACTCAACGTACGGGATCGAAAATAACTGATTTTCATTTTCGGGTTTTAGGTTTTCCTGCAGGATGAGAGAATGCGCGCCGTTGCCGTTTCCAGATATACACACGTACACTGAACAGATAAAGAGAGGGAGTAGTAACACTTTAGGCCGGTTGCTGTATTATCTTTTTAAAATGAAAACATTTTAAACCTTTTTGGGGATAAAAATAAGAGAAATACTCGTATGGGATCAACAAATTAACCAAAGAGGAAAAGTGTTTTAAAATGCAAGACAATAATCAAGTAAAACAAATTCTGGGAACTTTAAAAATTTCAAAAAGCACTGCACTACATGTTCAAGATTATTTTATGGTTCTATAAATCTTAACTGAGTCACAATAGAAGCTCTCTAAGTATACAGCACAGGATTATGTACAGGGTGATGGTAATATTAACGTTTCAATTTACAAGTAATTAGAAATAAGGCTGATTTTTTTTTCATAAGTATTTTAAAGTATGTAGATTAATATAAAAAAAAGATTTCCAGTCTATCGATTTCCAAAATTAGAAAAAAAAAATCAAAAAACCTTTTTTTTTGAAAATTTTCAATATTTCGCGCTGGGAGGAAGGTGGAGAAGATTAAAAAATAGGAGTACATTATAAACTATTGTATAGTTATAATGTAGATATAAATAATTGTAATACGTCGTTTTGAAGTGGAAAGTGTCGGCTTTAGGATGGCATTTTTTTGTCATAGCACATAATCATTTTTAGCAAATTACTCATACCAATCTTACGACAAACTTCGGTATATGGGTTATTTCAAGAGATATTAAAAAATGTTATCCACAAAAATAGTAGATGTGCTGAAGGTCCATATTTTGAAATTATATCGATCTCTACAGAGTGCTGCATAAAACTCCGTTACAAACCAAACATATGATTTTTCAAACGGGAACCCCTGTATATTATACCGAATTCGGATTGATTACATTTTTTTGAAGCTTTTGATATGAGGTTTTGCCACGTGGTATTTTTTATTCTTCTCTACCTTCCTCCCAGCGCGAAATATTGAAAAATTTCGAAAAAAAAAATTTCCGTTATTTGCAACCTCAAGCAAAAAAATGGTTACAACATCAACAATCATTATCTTCTCCGGGTATATTTTGTAATGTAACCTCTGTGTCTTCTGATTTGATACAAATGGTTAATGACCTTTGAAGCGCTTTTGACTATACTGGTTTTCATGCAATTTTCCGGAAAAGCGTGTGTCTTTAAGCGTTTTCTTTTTTTGGATTTTTATTTGATAATCTTTTTCATTTTAAAGTATTGACCGAAAAGGATCATCCATAAATATCAAACATAAATTTGTGTCAGCCTAAATGGAAATAGGTTTTTATAATCAGCTATAAAATGATCCTAAATGTCACTTTCGATGTAAATTGATCGTAAAAATTACATTCTCCAGAAATCGAGTAGTAAAAGCTTGAAGTGTTTCACAAATATCCGAAATTTTATGGGGAACTGACGAATTTGAAAGTTTTATAACGGTTTTATTGTTGTATATTCTTGAGGCAAAATACAAAAATAAGGGCGTAGGTAAATTGCGCACAGTGGTCAAATTGTAACCTTAGTCCATAAAAATATCAGAAAATAAGAAATAGAAAACAAGAAAACCCAGGCCCAAACCAGGTTGATCGAAGTGTAAATGCAAAAACTAAACTGATCTATGTACCTACGCCTCAAATTGTTATCGTAAAGTTATCAGGGGATAATCCTTTGAATCTCTGGTAACTTTTAAAATTCGTGGAATCGGTAGAAAGTTGTATGCCATTTACCTAGACCTTCTTTAGGCTCACTTGTGCGCAATTTACCTATGAAAAAGGTGTTCGGAATTAGTGATCATTAGTGATCGGAATCATGTCATAGGTAACTAGATGTCAGCAAATAATTGAATATTAAAAAAAATTTAAAATTTCTCGAGAACTATCAGAGCTAGATATAGGCAACCCTAATACCAACTGGAAGGTAATAAATTCCCACGTTTAGCAGACCCAACAGATACAGGGTGTTCCATTTAAATTAAGCTAGATATTTATGTATTAGATGGTTAGTGTTATACTGTCATATTAAAAACACCCTGTATATGATAGCATAACAGTAAATATTGGAAACGGTATGTTAAAAGCTTCTAGTGAGATGGTGTAAAGCAAATGTGGTTATTCGTTTTTATTTTCAAGTTATTGTATTTTTTCGGAGGGTCTACAAATTATGTAAAATAGATTTATCCTGAAAACTAAACTAGATAGGTATAGGGAAATGTTAATGAACTTACATTATTTTTAATAGTGCAATTCAAAAATGTGATAAAATACAGGGTGTTCCATTCAAAGGAACCTAACTTTGATACGACTCGCTTTTTTGGAGCACCCTGTATATTCCAAAATATTTTTAAATTATAGTCCCAAGTAATCTACTTAATTCTACGTCTTATTTTTTCAAATTTTATTTGCCGTTAAGACGCCAGAGAATAGTTCGTTCATAGTGCCCCACCCTGTATATCTTTTTTTTCATTATACGCCGTCAGTAAAAGCATTTATTATTTGTATTTTGAAGCCTCAATCATAATTCCTCCATTAACAAGCCGCCATAAAAAAAGATTTTTAAACACACGCCATCCAATTGATATTAAGTTGAAATTTTTTATACGCTATTATTATTAAATCCAACAGAATCTGACTAGCCCAACAAATTCATACTAATTTTTAAATAATAATGAAATTAGAAAGCACAAAATTTCGGAAATAAAGTTCAAATGTTTCGAAAATCCAAAAACATCAGAAAACTATGTACAACTTGGCAACAGTGCATAAAATTATGAGGTTGAAGGGTACCTTTTATTATATAGGGTGGGTAGAATCTCATGTGGGGGCAATATTATACTTTGGCAAGTTTATCTGAAGCCGTGGAAGGAATGCAGTCGAAAACATTCCATATTGCCACGTTTAAATATGAAAAAGCTAAAGTGCTAAGTATGAAGTGATCATAATTAGAACAGATTAGAATTCTTTAATGTGCTTGTTTCCTTGGATTTTTTCTATTAACATAATTTTTTAAATTTATGAATAATAAAAAAAGAGCACTTTTCCAAATTCGTTACATAATTACATAATTGATGATTTTTATCGAAAGCTGACTTCTTATTGGCAAGCGCGTGCGTGTGTTCTTCCCTCTCACTTCGTCAATTGACTGATATTGATTCAGCCAGTGGCGTTGGTATTGTCAGTGACCTTTGTTTTTTCAGTTTTACTTGGTGAAATAGGTACCGTACGCCATTTGTACGTTTATGACAGATAGGTTCAGATAAACTTGCCAAACTATACATAAAATTCCAAGAGAGAACAATATACTTCCCCTCCGTGTAACACCCTCCACTCTAGACTTGATTGGTCTCGATACACTCTGCAGAGAGGGGAATGGGACATTGCCTCTCTGTTGTTCTATAGTCATTTCGAAGAACAACAAGAAAATTATCAAATTCAAATAGGAATTACATTCTAGTACCGCTTACGGGGAAGCAAAAACAACTAAATTGAGACATCCTGTATACTAATTTCGAGACGAATCTATTGGGAATGTCTGAGGAACGGCTCTGTAAACAGGGGATCATTAATTTGTACCCCAACTTCGAGGTAAAATCACGAAAGGGAGGGATTTCCTACTGATATCAATCATTAAAGGCGGAAACTGCAATTAATGGAAATTTGTCGGAAAACTGATAACATCAATAAATGGATACATAGTAAAAGATTCACTCATGTTTTTTTTTAATATTTATTTAGCGCTATGCCGAAGAATCAAATTTTCCAATCTGACGAAAATATTTTTTTTTGAAATTTGTTTGTTTATCGTAATATAAACATTGTTGAAATAAATTACTATAATATAAACACTGCGTTCCGTAAATTTCTTCGAATTTACATGATAAGAATACTGATAACATTCTAAATGAAAATAAAAAATATATCAACAAAAGTTTAAATAGAAAAGTAACCAGTATACAGGGTGGTCCTTAAGTAATTGTACATAGAAGTACAATACAATCTTCACTTCAAAATATTGCGATTTAAACAAACTAGCCTTAATAAATTGTTAATATTAAGAGAGATACAGGGTGTTCAACATGAAATTTTCATCAAATACTGCAATGCCTAAAGACTTTCAGACAAATGATTTATTGGAAAAGAATTTTGTTCGCTACTTTATTTGTGGTTATCCAAGAATTGCTATACCGGTGTAAAAAAGCATCGTAAAACCAACTAGTTTTAAACTAGGTATAAATTCTGGTATAACTTTATTCCCAGAATAACTATACCTAGTATAAATCTCTCCTGTAAAACCGGCCCTAAGGATACTTTTGGAAACTTGAATATGCCGCATGAAAATTTTGTACAATACATCTTTCATTATTAGAAACATTATTCCAAATGACTTTTGAGAAAGTTGCTACGGAAGATAATATTGTTGAATCACTCATAAATATTAGTCAAACAACAGAGTTTGTACATCCTTGTGTTGATTTTCCAATAAAATATTTAATGATACTTTTCTTCAGGGTACGACATTACACATTATTTGGCAATAAAAATTTTAAAAATCATAACAAAATGAAAATTGTAATATGGAAAAACCAATAAATATTTGGTATAAGACTATTGTTTTATTCACTAATCAGTGTACTGCTCTACAATATTTAAGAAAAAAACATTTAACACGTTCAAGTCATTTTAAAACGTATGCCACCTACGCCTATGGGAAAATGAATCGTAAAGCAATCCGTTCAAGGTCATCAAAAGCTCTGGCAATTTATGAATGAAATTTATAAGAGTTATACTTCTGGTTTCATTGAATAATAATCATGCAGTTTATTACTAAAATGTGATTATCTCTAAAACCGTTAGGATTTGGGTATACTAGCAAATATACCTTTTTTTTGTTGTAATGATGTGTCTTCAATTATTTTTTACAAAAGTAGCGCTAATGTGAAAGTTTTGCGTACATTTATACCGCTTACGTGGCCTAGGTGGCGCTCTCTACAAAATACATCGAAATAGATACAAAATTATGATCTCATATAAAAAAAACCCCAACCTCAAATTTTTGTGCATATACGTCAAAAAGCGTTAAAATTAAAATTTTATGTATCTCTTTCAACATCATCATTTTATTAAGGCTAGTTGTTTTAAATCGCAATATTTTGAAGTGAAGTACTTCTATCTACAATTACTTACGGACCACCCTGTATATAAAATATACAGCTGAAGCTTTATCAAATCGGCTGATTATATTACGTAACGAACACGTTCCAGTCGGGTTAAAATGCGCGAACTTCTATTAACAAATAAAAAACAAACGTCGCTAGTGATACAACCAAAATTAAATAACCAAACCGACAATAATTCTCTAATAAACATCTTGAAATCTAACAAAACGCGTGTTTCCATAGAAATATGTCCTAATAGACAGTTGGATACTCAACTTTTATCTTCGATATCCTGGGGTGCTATTCTCGAGTCAATTGCGTATACGAAATTTGATGGTCATCGACAATTTGCGTATGACTTGTAGTTGTAGGTATTCTCGAATCGTAGTATACGAAATAAAGCATCCGCCAGTCGTACGAATTCACACGTATGGGTACTAGGCATACGAATCTTCTATGCGAATGCGAGTTTTCATAAGGGGCATGCGCATATGGCATCTTATGATCAAAAAGAAGGGGTTAACCTCTATTTTTTGTTATGATTGTGTAAAGTTTGAAATGAAATTTCAAATTGATTTGTTTTTTGTTTGATGTGGGTGGATGGACAAGTCAATTTTATGTGAATAAGAAATATCTCAGTTGAGTCGAGTTGTGGATGGCTTTTAATAAAATCCAACAACTCCTTACGCTGATCGGATGTTTTCTCCATATGATAATATTTCTATGAATTCAGTTAAATCTAATTTTCCGTGTGTTATTTTCAACAGGCAACTACAAGATAGGTTCAAGTCAGAACGTTTTCGCGGTTTTTTCGTATATAAACAAAATTTTCATTATAACTATATTGTAAACATGTTGTAAACCATGAGAAAATTGACACATTGGCAGTTTTGGCACAGTGTTGTCAAGTTTTCATCCGACCACAAATTACGTAGACGAATGAAGAAGTCGTATAGTGTTCAAGAATGCACATGAGTCTTAGTATACGATTATTTCCATACGTAAAAGTTCGTATACGCTGCGTATACGTATTAATGCGTATGAATTCGAGAATAGCACCCCTGTAGTTTTTGTTCAGTGACATGGCGTACACCGTCTAAAGAAGAATTAGATCACGTGGAACGAATACCGGCCATCGTATTGGCCAAGCAATTACGTAGTCATGGTTACAACGTATTACTACATCTAGCCGGGAGAAATTTAAAAACCTATCAAGTGACGAAGATATTGGATTGCGTTAAAGAGGCTGGGATTACGAATATTTTTGCGTTACAAGGAGGTAAATGAAGAGAAAAATGTATTTAATTTGAAGTAGATTTTTTGTTAAATTGTTGTTTTAGATAGTTCTGAGATCCAAGAAGATGACGATGAGAAATGCAACTTTCCATACGCAGCTGATTTGGTGAAATTTATTCGGGAAAATTATGGAAATTTTTTCACTATAGGAGTGGCTGGATATCCGGAAAAGCATCCTAAATGTGAAAGTATGAAAAAGGACCTTGAATATCTAAAATACAAGGTAAAAAAAAGATTATATACAATATTCTGACGGTTTATAGTTTTTGAAAAATATTTTCAAAATTATATACTGGGTGATCAAAAATTCTATTTTTTTTTCAGGTTTCTTGCGGTGCGGATTTCATCATAACCCAATCGTCTTACCTGTACCCAACTATCTCGAATTTCGTCCAGCGATGTCGAAGCATAGGTATCCAAATACCAATCGTCCCAGGAATTTTTGTAATAAGCTCCCACAGGACCTTGTTAGCGATGTCGAAATTTTGCGGGGTTGTCGTGCCCAAAAGTATTTTGGAAATTGTCGAGGAAAATAAAAACCGAGATAAAGTTGTGGAGGAGTTTGGTATTAACCAAGCTAAGCATTTGATGCGGGAGATATTTGAGAGTGAGGGGATTTTTGGGGGAGTTCATGTGTTTTCGTTGAATAATTTGGAGTTGTTGAGGAAGGTTTTGTTTAAAAATTTTAAATAAATTTATTGTTGAAATTTTGGTTTTACTATTTTACTATGAGAAGGCAAAAATATGGGAAATTTTTTATGAAAGATAAGGTTGAAAAGGGGATTTTGGAAATAATAAAAAAAAATACCAATTGTAAGTATATACATTAGACCTGTCCTTAAAAATCGCAAAATCGAATTTTAATGGTCTTACCCCCCAAATTGGTGCGTAATAATTCAAAAAAAATGTCAGAATTTTTCTGAGAATTTACGATTTTTTAGCTGATAATTTTGGCAGCGGTGAAAGAAAAGATTAAAAATCACGAAAAATCAATGCTTTTCTGATGGGAAAAAGTAAGGCTTCCTAGCGGTGGCTAAATATGGAGGGAAAATTTTTAAGAAATTCTGACATTTTTTTTTTCAAATTATTACAAACCAATTTGGGAGGTAAGACCATTAAAATTCGATTTTGCCCTTCTTAAGACAGTGATACATGATATCACTAATTAATCCTAAGAGGTCATCCAAAAATTATGTCACACGTTAAAGGGGAGGGGGGTATTATCAGAATCTGACATTGTGTGACAAGGGGCAGGGGGGGGTCAAAACATTCGTGACGTTACATTCAAAGTACTATAATGCTGGGGAGGGGTTAGAAAGTCCCAAAATTCGTGTGACGTAATTAAGGAGGCAAAATATGGGAAATTTTTATAAAAGATAAGGTTGAAAAGGGGATTTTGGAAATAATAAAAAAAATACCAATTGTAAGTATATACATGAGACCTGTCCCTAAAAATCACAAAATCAAATTTTAATGGTCTTACCCCCCAAATTGGTGCGTAATAATTCAAAAAAAATGTCAGAATTTTCCAAAATTTTTCTTAGAATTTACGATTTTTTAGCTGATAATTTTGGCAGCGGTGAAATAAAAGATTAAAAATCACGAAAAATCAATGCTTTTCTTATGGGAAAAAGTAAGGCTTCCTAGCGGTGGCTAAATATGGAGGAAATTTTTTTTAAAAATTCTGACATTTTTTTTTCAAATTATTACAAACCAATTTGGGGGGTGAGACCATTAAAATTCGATTTTGCCCTTCTTAAGACAGGTCTAATATACATGATATCACTAATTAATCCTAAGAGGTCATCCAAAAATTATGTCACACGTTAAAGGGGAGGGGGGAATTATCAGAATCTGACATTGTGTGACAAGGGGCAGGGGGGGTCAAAAGATTCGTGCCGTTACATTCAAAGTACTATAATGCGAGGGAGGGGTTAAAAAGTCCCAAAATTCGTGTGACGTAATTAAGGAGGCAAAATATGGGAAATTTTTATAAGAGATAAGGTTGAGATGGGTTTTTACACAAAATAACTAAAAAAAATACCAATTGTAAGTATATACATTATATTACTAATTTTAGATCGGTTTTTATACAGAATTTTCCTAAAATATCAAAAAATTAATCCTAACGTTAGGTACAACCAAAATTAATCAAGAAAAATATCAATAAAATATGTAAACAGACGAAAAATATGAATTTGAAAATGTGCCATAAAAAGATTTTCGGAAATATGTTGAATAATTGCCAGAAGAAGGTTCTTTGAGTGTCCCAATAAAAAATCCAGACAAAAATAAGTAAATAGAAATAGATTGGATATAAAAAACCGATGGTAGTTTCAAACAATTTATTGAAGAAAGTGTGCCCAGTTCAATTTTTATAAAAGATTTAGAAGGTAAAGGATTATCATAATGTTGATTAGTCAACCTGCCATTAAAGCATCGAGTTCTAGTATAATCAGTTCCAAAAAAGTGTAAGACAAACTCTATGAACTAGGCGAGAACAATACAGAATACAATGGAATAGAAGGAAATAAAATATCAGATGAACTAGCAAAGAGGGGGACTCAAACCCCCTTTTTGTGGTATCAGTTCCAAAGTAATATTGGAAGAAGTAGGTTGAGCCGAAAAAACAGAAGATCTGGTAGGGCTTTGACAATGAAAGATTTTGCCGGGTGACTACAACTCGTTGAGATCAAATGAATGCACAAATCAAAACAGGGATTCAAACGGGACATTGTCGCCTGAATGGGCACCTTAAAAAAGCTCGAATAGTGGGAGAAGAATGTAGATTTTGTTTCATGGAAGAAGAAAGGAAAAAGTAGTTCTTTGGGGTGGCCCAAGAAAAAACAGGGATTCTAACGGGACATTGTCGCCTGAAAAATCTAAAGTTAGTGGGAGAAGAAAGTAGTTTTTGTGGCATGGAAGAAAAAGGAAAAAATAGTTCATTAGGGGAAAAATGTATACTGGGTGGCCCAAGAAAAAACTGGGATTATAACGGGACATTGTCGCCTGAACGGGCACCTGGAAAATCTCAAAATAGTGGAAGAATAATGTAGTTTTTGTGGCATGGAAGAAAAAGGGAAAAAATGGTTCTTTAGGGGAAAATTGTATACTGGGTGGCCCAAGAAAAAACAGAGATTCTAACGGGACATTGTCGCCTGAATGGGTACCTGAGAAAGCTCAAAATAGTGGGAGAAGAATGTAGATTCTGTGGCATGGAAGAAGAAAGCTAAAGGATGGTTCCTTGGGGGGAAAATGTATACTGGGTGGCCCAAGAAAAAACAGGGATTCTAACAGGA
>CAJUYG010000285.1:219120-232608 GCA_910591675.1 Galerucella calmariensis | reverse complement strand
AAAATGTATACTGGGTGGCCCAAGAAAAAACAGGGATTCTAACAGGACATTGTCGCCTGAAAAAGCTCAAAATAGTGGGAGAAGAATGTAGATTTTATGGAATAGAAGCAGAAAGCCAAAGAATGGTTCCTTGGGGGGGGGGGGGGGGATGGTATACGGGGGGGCCCAAAAAAAAACGGGGATTCCAACGGGACATTGTCGCCTGAAAATGCTGGGAAGAATAAAGCCAAAGGATAGTTCTTTGGGGGGGGAAATGTATACTGGGTGGCCCAACAAAAAAAATTATGTTTGATGTGACGTAAGCGTCTGTTTACTCGAGAAAAAAAATAATTCACTATCAACTATCAACCTGATTTAACTAAAAAGAAAAAATAATAAACAATATAACGGCTTGTTTGGTGTAAAACTACAATAAATATAATTTTTTCAATTTTTATAACAATTTTACGCCTGATTTTACATAACAATCAAGAACAAGTTGAAATTTAACAGATAAAACCGAAAAATATTTAAAAATCTTAATCCTGAATAGATTTTTAAAATGAATTAATATTTTTATTTGGCACTTTAAGCAAATTTTGGTAATTAAAAAAATATTTTTGGCATAAATTCCAACTTATTATATTTTTTGTTATTTTCAAAAAAAAATTATTTGGGACGCATTTTTTCGTAACAAAAAAAGCA
The DNA here is from genome assembly GCA_910591675.1 of Galerucella calmariensis. NCBI lineage: Eukaryota > Metazoa > Arthropoda > Insecta > Coleoptera > Chrysomelidae > Galerucella > Galerucella calmariensis. The sequence goes on along the minus strand of CAJUYG010000285.1, from coordinate 231,924 downwards.
AAAACAGTCGTTTTTTGAAGTGTATTAAATTTTTTTTTCAATTTTTTTATTTTTTCTCAATATGAGAAAACATCTTTATACAAAAAATGTGTGAAGATTAATCGGAAATTTACAAATAACTGAAAAAAAATTGTATTAAATTAAAATCGATTGGAATGATGTCATTTTTTCTTCAACCTGCTAACTATCCACTCCAAGCCTTGATACAACCTAAAAGTACAAAAATTCATTAACTCTTTGATGATTTTTTTTTGAAATTCACGGCAGGTTTCACTTGGATCATTCTAAAAATAACTTTTGGATTGGAAAAAGGACAAACAATTTTCTTTCTGCATTCTTAAATAATCAGTAACCCCTTCAATTTGTGAAAATTATTCGTTCAACTGCACCTTCAAAAACAAAACAAAAAACTCTCAATCATTAAAATTAAATTTCCATTTTCATTTGGAAAATATCTTGAATTTAATAAAACATACATACCTTGTTGATATAAAATTTGTTTGTCATATTTTCAATTGCAAGAAAAAATGAATAAATATACAAAAAAATACACTTAATCAGCTACCCAAAACCACATTTTAAATATAATAGCAACAAATAACATACAAATAATTAACTATGAGCAATAAGAAAAGTCCAGCTCGTAAAAGTATTTCAAGTGCATATCGAGAACTAATTCTTTACATCAGATCATTAACTTGAATTCTAGATACTTTAACCAACTAAAAACTTGAAAAGAAATCATTGCTTTACTTATTTTTAGCCATATATAGGTTAAAATTTCTATCTAAGCAGTAAAATCAAAACATTTCATATCACCATTTAAATAATTTTTAAAATCTACAAAAGAAACTGGTAATATTCAATCAAGCAGACCCTGTTTCTTAATAATATTCCATACTATGAATATAAATAGATATATAAGTAGTTTATGCTGAACATATAAGTCTTCCCATGCACAAAACGGATTACAACAAGAATACGAATACAAATTGACAAGCTTTTTAGTACTTACCCTTCGCCTGTAAGGGCACAACAGGATTGTATGTGCCATTGTTGTTGTTTGATGGAGGTTAAATCGAGTTCTTTGGATATTTCAGATGCAGACATCGATCCTTTGACGTCTTGTTTATTTGCATAGACTAGAACACCCGCTTTTGATAGTTCTTCATTTGCTAACATTCTACATAATTCCTCTCTTATAACTGACAATCTTTCTTTGTCCGTTGAATCCACCACAACAATCACAAACTAAAAATACCTAATTGTTAATTTGTATTTAAAACAAAATGGAGATGGGGAAGCTTAAAATTTCAAAGAAAAAACCTTTCGAATGATTGTATCTGTGTTAGATAATAGGTAGTACCTAATACATTTGAAAACTAACCATATGTACTATTAGTTAAAATACATATTTATAAAGGACTTAAGGTTTAAAAGAACTAAGTAGTAGGTTATTGAATTAAATAGCAGGTACCTACATCTAATATTTAGTCAAGACATTATCAAATTACAGCTTTCACTATAATTCAATTCAAATTTCTAATAATAGAGATAAAATAAATAAACGAAAAAACAATAAAACTAACATAATTACTTATAAAAAGTTTGATTTAAAAAATGGCAAACACAACACAAAGTTTTTTTAGCCTCTCACTAGGTACTATCTTTGCTAAACATTTCAAGTCTTAGGTATTTAAAATTGCAAAAATACTTTTTTGTAATATTCTATTGGATTAGTTGTTTAATTTCTATATTTAATCATAAAAGTCAGACAGATTTTATCATTATCAGAAGGGAAAAATGAGTATAATTGAGTAATTTACATCCAAAACAAAATGGTGGAGGGGACGCTTAAAATTTAAAATTAATGGAATAACTTATTCTGCAATAAATAGTGGTAATGCAAATGGAAATTATGAATTACTAAACATTTGAATTAATATTATAAATAACCAAAGATTAATATTATTAGGTTATTAAAATGAAATGTAGGAGATAAGCGTAAGTGTACATCTTGGGTATTTAAAACTTATATTGAAGATATCATTATCAACATTACAGCTTTTACTATATGTTAATTTAACTTTTAAACAATAGAGGAACAATAAATTAATGAGAAAACAATAAAATTAGGATAATTACTTACAGAAAATTAATTAAAAAGTTCGGTTTAAAAAATAGCACACACACAACAAAAACTTACACAACTGTACTGAATTCCCGCTTATTTCCCGCGAATTTTTTCGGCCTTCTTCGATTTAGCAACAGTTTGCGTCTGCGCACTGGGTCTTTTCATTTAAAATGTACGTTTTTATGTGTCTAAATGAAATTTAATTCACAATTTTAAAAGTTTTACAAGACTTTATTATCTAATATTGTTGTTGTGTTTTCAACAAACAGTACCACCCTTTGCTAGTTCCTGTTAGCAGTTGGAAATCTTGTTTACAGTTGTTGAATAACAAGGTGAGTTATCTTGATTTTTTTAACCACATTTTACCCTAATTAAATAGCTTTTAGATACGTAAATATTGTGCTTTTATCATAGTAAATTATTCACGTCTACATATTGAACAACATTTTCGTGGTTTTGATAAGTCACTTCATTGTAGATGAATCATATGAATAGATCACGATTTTTTTGCAAAATAATGTTTTTATTTTTGTTCAATGTAATTTAAACTATGAGATAAGTAAAAGATAACCAAAGTTTCCACAATTCCATTTATTAGTCAGCTTCATACCTTGTTGAAAGGTTTTCAAAATAAACGTATCTTATCACTTTTTCATGTTATCCAATTTTCCGTTTTGGGGACTATATGTGGCCATACTACACTCATCTGTATTGTTACATTTACTTTACTCCCAAAATCCCCAAAAATGTACACTTACTAGATTTTCCTTCATTATATTACCTTGTTTATAACACAAAGTAAACATTACATAAACTCCTGAATTTGTTCAACTGATAAAACCTTGTTTACATTTTAAATCAGAACAAAGAGATTTTCTTTTCATATTTAAATGTAATCTTATAAAATGTAATGTATTCAAAATAAAGGATAACTACTTCTATCACTTGTGTTTAATATAAATTATAGTTTAAATGTTAACGTACCTCAGTGTTAGTATAATAAGTACTCCAAGCTGCCCTTAGGGATTGTTGTCCTCCAAGGTCCCACATAATAAAATGTATATTCCTCCATACAACTTCTTCTACGTTTGAACCAATGGTAGGACTAGTGTGAACTACTTCGTTCATTAAAAACTGATACAAGATTGTAGTTTTTCCAGCATTATCTAAGCCGACTATCACAATTTTGTGTTCTGGAATTATTTTTAATATTAGTTTTAGTAGTACTTTCAATACCAAAAAGCTTAATGCATAAGTAATAATTAAGGATGATAAATAAAATAAATCAAAGATTTTGTTTTTGATAAACTTCCAATGATATCTAACCTACAAATTAACATGTATAATACCTTCATTGCCAAAAAGGCTCCATAATTTGGCAAATAGCAATCCCATTATTCAACAAAGAAATATAGTTAAAAATATGTTTATTTGTTCTGAAAAAAAATCAGTTCAGTATATAAAAATTATCACAACACGATTCACTATATCTTTGGACTGAGTCCTTTGTAACATATTCAACAAAAATTATCACAAATATCACCAGTGTTCACTTTTAATTAGATAATTAAATCATTTATGTGAATGTTTCATTCGTCATAAACAGACATTCCTCTCGACTGTCTTGTGAAAGTTCATTATTTAAATGGAATAAGGAAAATCATATGGAATTACGCAGGGTCTAAACATGACGCGCCTTCCTGACGTCATACTGTCAGTGTCAAGATACTTCAAGATCTTATATATGGAAACTACTAGGTAGGCAACACGTTCTGCTTCAGATAAACTTCAACTCTATAGTAACCACGTTATTTTGAAAACATACTTCAAATTTGACATATAATAATATCAAAATAAGAAAAATGTAATTGAATTATGAGGAAGAAAGATGAATCAGGGCCTTCTAATCCTCGGAATAAACGAATATTACCGCAACATGTCGCATCTATTCCGAAATCTATTCAGGATGGAAAATCAGCCAGATCAGCACGTATGTCCAGAAAATCCATTAAGTAAAAAGATACCGGCTTTATAATATATAATAAACGTAACAAAAGTATATGAAAATTTTAGGTCCGTGGCTCTACCGACAAATGACGAAAATCAAATAAAACAATACGTTATTATTCCACCTGATGGAGGTTGGGGCTGGGTGGTAGTGGTATTAGCCTTCATATCCTACTTTCTCATGGACGGCGTCTGTTATACTTTTGGTATATTTCTGAGTGATATTGCAGAAACTTTTAACAAGGAAACTAGTGACGTAGCCATGATTAGTTCATACATGACGGGCGTATACTACTTTTCAGGTAAAATGATAAAAGTCGACTTGCTTTCCACTGCAAAAATTGTTTTCCAGGTCCAGTGGCGTGCGCCCTCTGCAACAGATTTGGATTTCGATGCGTTGGATTTTTTGGCGCCCTTTTATCAACACTGTGTTTTTTGGGCGCCAGTTATGCGGAAGACTTTTTGTTATTTACACTTTTAATAGGCGTCGGGGCCGGATTTTCGTTTGATATGGTTTATACAGTTATGTTATTGGACGTTGGATTTTATTTTGAAAAATACAGAGCATTGGCCACCGCCATTTCTGTTATCGGTGTTTCTGCTGGAATTATGGGCTTCCCGGTGATATTTAAGAACAGCAATCTACTCGGGAACTACCATTGGAGAACGAAATTTCTGTTTATAAGCGGTAGGTAAATTTAATACAGGGTGATCATTCGAATTCCGACACATTTTATGAGCCCATAACTCGGAAACCGATTAAGATATCGAGAGGCGGTTTTGACTGAACGGCTTCAGGAATTAAGAAATTTTTTTTCACGCTGTTGCCAATTTTGTATTTTTTCCCTAGACTCCAGGAAAAAACTTGGGTTTTTTGGAGATCTATAACTTAGAAATTTTAAATGGAACATCCTGTATGTTTTTGTACCGTCGTATAGGCTGAAGCTTCTACTTTTAAAAAATATATGGTTTTATAGCAATTCAAGGTGTTCTTAGGGAGCAGATTATCTTTAAAAGATAGACTACAATTCGTCGACTACAGTAATTCCGTACATTTTGTCAGCGCAAAACTTCTGGAAAAAATTTCTTAATTCCTGAAGCCGTTCAGTCAAAACCGCCTCTCGATATCTTAATCGGTTTCCAAGTTATGGGCTCATAAAATGTGTCGGAATTCAAATGATCACCCTGTAGTGGCCAGGGTCGTATTAAGGCTCTAAGATGAAACTATTTATTTTAAAAGGATCATTTTTTGTGTTAACCGTCTTGACATTGTTGTTGAAACCAATAAAATCCACAGTAGTTGAGGGCGACAGACGGACTGATTCGGACTCTGATTCCATTGGAACGTTTGTTTTGGTAGATTCAGACACTGGTTTGCAGATTAATAAGATTTTTGATCAATTCCATAATGTCGTTTATCCAAAAATATCTGACTATACCACCGATTTACACGTTTCTAAAGCTCCTGATGAAACGTCTACGTATATGAGTGAGCACAATATTAGAATAGAGAGACGTGAAATTCTTAAACCTGTTAAATTTTCAGCTATACTTCCAGAAGCAGATAACGACAGTGTTCAAAGAAGTGTATATGGTCGAGCTTTTTCCATTTACTCATCTCGACTATCTGGATATAGTGGATATCATTCAGGATCAGATCAAATTGGTTGTTGTTTATCGACTTGTTGTCGAAATTGTTTTAGGTAACTTTACTCGAGGCTTTTTTTTTAATTTTTACTTTCACAGTTTTCAATAGAGGTCAGTGTGGCCAACAAAAAGTGTTTTTTTCTGACAAGAATGACAGTTAAGATCTACCATTCAAAACATAAGATTTTTGCATCATTGCGTATATCTTGAAATTTAAAATGACTTTTTAGCTGAATACTCAACATATCGGTGGCCAATAATTCTAGGAACTCTCGGCATGTCACCATTATTGGGACTCTGCTTACTATATAATTCTACTATCGACTCTATTCAGATGTCTTTTGTCAATATATTTCATAATAATAAGTCAGAAATAAGAGGAGTCAGTTTACAGATGGTTTACAGAGTGAGACTTTCGACTACTGTCTATTGGAATAATAATGGTTATAATATAATAGTGTAGAAAGCGATCGGTAGAATTCTATAGTGTGCAGAGTCCCAGCACATTTCATTTCTGTTATCTGTCACTATTTATGTCAGCTGTCAGTGGAAAAAGTAATTAGAAGAATAGATATACATCTAACTAGAACTGCTACAAAAATCTAATGGAAAATGGACATACACAATTAAATAAACATCAACAAACATAAATATAACTGACATTTGACATAACTAGTGACAGAATAACAGAAATGAAATGGCGACTTGTCGAACGTTCCTAGAGTTATTGGCCACCGATATGTTGAGTATTCAAAATATACGCTTCGGGGGTGTTGGCCACTCTGACCTTAGACTGAACTCCTCCATTGCAGTTGTTCCATTTGTAAACCATGTTGCGATAGATGCCAAAAAAAATGGCACGCTTGCTGGAGCTTTCTGTGTTGTACCAACGAAAATATTCGCAGACCAATGTATAGAGACGATATTATGTATAATTTTGGATCTTTATCTCCGCTTCCTGAATACAAACGATCACGTAGTAATATTACCGTTAAATCTACCGGTTCGGCTTTTAAACAAAATATTGTGAGTTTATTTATAAATATTTCGTTCAAATGTAAAATGTATTTAATAATTTTCTAGGGTTATCATTTGTCAGTATCGAGAGTGATGACTCAAAAGGACGTAGAAGAAGAAGGACTATGTATTTGTTGTCCAGAAGCTATTCTTCGAGTTATAGCAACAATGCTGGATCTAAGTCTTCTCAAGTCTACATCTTTTCTCATTTTAACTTTAAGTTCGTTTTTAACGATGATAGGTCTTTATGCACCCTTTGTATTTATGGTAGAAAGAGGTAACTACTAGGTTTGTTCATGTAGCAAGTTCCTAACCGTTATGGACATATTGAGTCTGCGCAGTATCAGAGTTCAGGATCTGCTGGAACGCTTTTTTGATACTGCGCAGACTCAATATGTCCATAACAGTTAGGAAATTGCTACGGGAACAATCCTATTATAAGTAGGTATCTGATATTTTAGGAGAAGAATTAGGATTGAAAGATGATTGGCCCACGCAATTACTTTCAGTAATGGGCTTGGCTAATTGCGCGGGAAGAGTTGCTTGTGGATGTGTATCTTTCTGGCCCGCATTGGATCCGATGGTAGTGAGCTATTTAACTCTGATTGTTGGTGGGGGCTTCATACTTATATCAGGATTCTGGACCAGTTTAATGGGACAATTAACTTCAGCTATAGTATATGGTTTTTGTGTAGGTTAGTGCGTGCTTTAAAAATAACGCATTTTATCTTGTTACGTTTACTAACTATTTCTTGTTTAAGCCAGCTTCACGACATTACGAACAGTCCTATTGGCGAACCTGTTTGGTTTAGAAAATTTGACGAACGCTTTCGGGATTACCATTTTGTTTTATGGCTTGGCCAGCTTTATAGGCATACCTACCGCCTCATTTTTGAGAATATATACAGGAACTTACAAATATTGTTTTATTATGTCAGGAGCGGCAGTATTCCTCAGTGGTGTCGTACTTATTCCAGTCAAAAGTATCAATCGAAGAGAGCATACGCCTAAAGTTCAATTTAATGTATAGCTTAAGACGAAATAAAAATTTATTTTTAATTTTTATGTTTTTTTCTTGTAAACCGTTGAAATATTGACGAAGGAAGTTAAAATTTCTAAATACAGCACTGTATCTATACAACCTGAATCGCCAAGCCGGACCTGTCGCCAGTTCCATACCAAAAATAAATTTACTATTGAATCACAAATTACATGTATGTTTACGATTTGTTTCTCGCAGATACAATTAAGTAACTAGTAACTATATTTAAGGAAATATTATTTTAGAATTAGTTTATACACATGTAACTAACATATTTATATTGTTATGACAGTATGTTTTTAAAAAAGAAGAACAGCTATTGCCAACATCACTGACCAAATTCTTCCAAGTGGTTACAGGTTAGGTTACGTTTAGAAATAGAAAGTTCCTAAAAGAAAATGATGGTGAGCAATTTTCCAAAGTTATAAACAAGTCGTTATTTTACCAAACGAGGTTTCTGTGAAGTGAAAACTAGAAAATTGCTGGCATACGAATAATTTATGCACATTAGTTCAAGTCAATTAAGATATAAGATTTAAAATAATAACCCGGCTTTTCCCTCGTGTTTGGCATTGTCAAAATCGTAAAAAATGGCGGATCCTGCTGCTTATAAAAACCGTCTGCAAAATTTTAAGAACAAAGGAAAAGACCAAGATGTAAGTAATTTTTATTATACTAAAAGAAATCAAATACTAAAGGTGTTGAAATTGATATTCATTTCGAAATCTAGACATAGATTTTGTCCTCCACCATATTTTTTAGGTCATATCCACATGTCAAGAGTTTCTTAATACGAACATTTATTTGTAATACTGAGTCATCTATTGATTATTATAATTCTAAAAATTGAGAAAAATCAACAATTAATTTGAAAATATTGAATGCACGGATTATGAATCATAGCTTAAAAAAAGAATTAAAAAATTCAAGGATACTGATAATTTTTCTCAATGTTATTAACAATTCTTTGATCTACAAAGAGTTCATTATTCTTATTAGTTATTGAACTAATTAAAACACTTATTATCAAAACAACATAGTCGTTCTATATCGTTTTTCATGATAAATACAGATCTTCTTTCATATGATTACTTATTTTGTCTATTTTCTTTAGTAATAAATGTTCAACTTAATCTTATCTCCTAGTGTAACATTTAGTTGGTCAGCGAAATGATTTGTTTCACCTTTTTATATGAATATGATTATATTATAGAGAATTATAATCAAAACCAAAACATATTGAAACATGTACCTATTACTTGAACCATTTTGGAATCATGTAAACAATTAATGAATTCAAACGAAAACTAAAACAATATTTGCTAGTTATAACCAGGTTATTTTAGGTATTGAGGTATTTATTGTTATTATTATATTATGTGCTGTTAGATTAATAACTTATTTATTATTATTTATACATATATTATTTGGTGAAACTGTATTTACTTTGTATTAATTGTTTTTTGACTAAATAAAGCATTTATATATAAATTCAATATTACATTTAAGTCAAGTACAAGAGCATTATGAAATTTTTGGAATTAAATTTCCAGGAAATGCGAAGAAGGAGAACTGAAGTTACAGTGGAACTTAGAAAAAATAAACGCGAAGAAACTTTACAGAAACGTCGTAATGTACCAGTTGTTGATTCAACAGATGAAGATGACATTGAAAAATCATTATCAAACACCAACTTAGAACAGCTAGTAGAACAAGCAGCTGCAGATGATAATCCATCGGTACAGCTAATGGCAGTACAATCGGCTAGAAAATTGCTCTCTTCAGATAGAAATCCACCAATAGATGCTTTAATAGCAAGTGGAATTTTACCTATTCTTGTTAAATGTTTAGATAGACAAGATAACCCATCTTTACAGTTTGAGGCAGCTTGGGCTTTGACAAATATCGCATCTGGTACATCAGTACAAACAAATAAGGTATTTATATGGGTTTTTTGATATAATTTATACTCAATTTACAAATTTTAAGGTTGTCGCTTCTGGAGCAGTACCTCTATTCCTAATGCTTCTTCATTCTCCACATCAAAATGTGTGTGAACAAGCAGTTTGGGCTTTAGGTAACATAATAGGTGATGGGCCGATACTTAGAGACTATGTTATTGAATTGGGAGTCGTAGATCCACTATTGTCGTTTATAAAACCCGAAATACCGATTTCATTTTTGAGGAATGTTACTTGGGTTATCGTAAATTTGTGCAGAAACAAAGACCCACCTCCACCTATAAGGACGATAGAGGAACTTTTACCTGCTCTTAACGCTTTAATCCATCACACCGATGTCAATGTAAGTTTTATAAAATTTGAATTATTTGAATCTTTATAAATAAACATATAAACTAGTATGATAAACGTAAAAAAAAATAAATGTATGAGCAGGGGTGTTTCAAGATATATTTGGGGGTGGAAAAGAGGTGGAATTTTTGATTATTGCGATTTCTGGCGAAAGTTGATGTCGGAGAGAAAAGTGTACAATGAAGAAGTTGTAGATCATAAAAAGGTCTACAACTTTTGTGAGAATGATTTTTTTATATAACCTCAAAAACTCCGAGAAAAATGCGAAAAACCGTTTTAATCGTTTTTTATTTTTCATTTACACAATAATAATTTTATTATGACGAAACTTGGTGGAAGTATACCTTTTTATGTCCGAAAAGTCCACAAATTTTTTCAGATAAAAATATCAAGAGACTTCCGAGATATAATCACGTTTATCGTCCCAAAAAAATATTTTTCAAATTAAAATTCTCCTTTGGAAAATTGTCGTAGAGACTTTGTTTTCTTTTTGAGTTATACTTTCTTGTGAAATAATAAAAATATACAGTGTCCATTTAAAAACATGCTTAAAAATTGGAAAAATTGAAAAATTAATTTTGCAACCATCTTTTTTTACTGAATGTCAATAATTCGTTTGAAAAACCAATTGCACTATTCAATTGTATGGAAAAAATACAAAAGATTCTTTGTTTCATTATTTGATTAGATATTTCTATTTTTAAAAGTATTACTGAACATTTTTTTTTTAATTTATTTTTCTTTTCAATTTTTTTTCTCATTTTTTTTTTATTTAATCATATAATCATATGAAAATATCAAGAAAATTCCGAGATATAATCACGTTTCTCGGTAAAAAAAAATTAAAATTCCCCTTTGGAAAATTGTCGTAGAGACTTCATTCGTGTCGCCATTTTTTCTTCTTGAGTTATACTTTCTTGTTAAATAATAAAAATATACAGTGTCCATTTAAAAACATGCTTAAAAATTGGAAAAATAAAAAAATGAATTCTGCAACCTTCTTTTTTTAGTGAATGTCAATAAATCGTTTGAATTTTTAAATAACTCTCAAAAACCCTATTCAATTGTATGGAAAAAATACAAAAGATTCTTTGTTTCATTATTTGATTAGATATTTGTATTTTTAAAAGTATTACTACAAACATTTTTTTTAATTTTTTATTTCTTTTATTTTATTCAATTGTATGGAACAAATACAAAAGATTTTTTGTTTAATTATTTGATTAGATATTTGTATTTTTAAAAGTATTACTATGAACATTTTTTTTATTTAATCATATAATTGGCCAATAATTAGTATAGATCTGGTGTTACGGCCAACAAAGTATTTTTTTTTTTTTTTTTTTGGTAGAAAACTCATACGAGTTTTCTACCAGCTTCAAACGTGGCTTGGAAACGAAACAACACCAACAATATGGGGTTGGAAAGAAGTTTTTCTCAGAAAAAATAATTCAAAAATTCCCGGCGCGTTCCACTGAATTATTAAAAATAATTTCTTGTAGCTGTGAAATTAGTTGTGAAGGAAACCGATGAGATTGTCGATGTACTGATTTATGTACAAAATGTCGTGGTTCAGACAATGGGCCTTTTCAGTAATTTTTTTTATTGGTTTAAATCGAAGTATTTTATTAAAAAATGTCTCCTTATTTTTTAATTTTTTTTTTTTGGAGCTTGATTTCTATCCCAAAAAAATGATCAAAGTTGCGGAAAGCAAGCAAATATCCGTTCCTTTTCCCATCCTGTTAAAAATTTCCTCTTTGTAAAAGTGTTATTTGGACCAATATATTTTTTTTAGATATTAGTAGATACAGTTTGGGCTTTAAGTTACCTAACAGACGGCGGCAATAATCAAATACAAATGGTAATAGACAGTGGCGTAGTACCGAAATTAATACCTCTCCTCAGCCATAAAGAAGTGAAAGTACAAACGGCAGCTTTACGTGCCGTCGGTAACATAGTTACCGGTACAGACGAACAAACGCAAATAGTACTCAACTGCGACGCGCTCAGTCACTTCCCTACGTTATTGGTGCATCAAAAAGAGAAAATTTGCAAGGAAGCTGTGTGGTTCTTATCGAACATCACCGCTGGTAACAGAACGCAAGTACAGGCGGTCATAGACGCGGGTTTATTACCGAAAATTATACTTAACCTCACAAAAGGTGATTTCCAAACGCAAAAAGAAGCGGCTTGGGCCATTAGTAATTTGACGATAGGCGGTGATAAGGAACAAGTGGCTAGACTGATACAAGAAGGTGTTATACCACCGTTTTGTGATCTTCTTAATTGTAAAGATGCTACTGTTATTCAAGTGAGTTTAGTGAAGTTTTTTTTTATGAATTTCAGCTAGTGAGTGATTTTTTTTTTAGATTGTATTGGACGGTATTAATAATATGCTGAAAATGGCGGGGCCGCAAGCGGAACAGTTGTGCACGATGATAGAGGAATGTAACGGTTTAGATAAAATTGAAAATCTACAAAATCACGACAACATCGATATTTATAAATTGGCGTACGAAATTATAGAGCAATATTTCGGTGGAGAGGTGAGTTTTTTTATCTCTGATAACAGCTAATTTCATAATGTACTTTATTATACTTTTCCTACGATCACTACCCAAAGTAGACTTTTGCACACTCAAATC
>CAJUYG010000285.1:188452-215988 GCA_910591675.1 Galerucella calmariensis | reverse complement strand
GGTTCTGTTAGAACGCTTTTTTGATACTGCGCAGACTCAATATGTTCATAACAGTTAGGAACTTGCTACGAGAACAGACCTTTTCGTTATTCTGCTTCTTTGAGTAGTGTTACTTGTTAGAATTCACTTTTAATAATTGATATGTAAAAAAATTGATTCAAGCTCATTGTTTTTTATATTTAATTTATGAAATTGGGACTGCTATAATATTATTGCTTTGATTTTTTACAATTTTTTTTTCTTCTGGATTCCCCTTTATACAAATAATGACGACTTGATAATTAACGATTTTTAAATAATTTAAAAGAAATCAAAAACAATGTTGAATATATAAAGGTTATTTCCTACTTCATATGTATTGAAAAATTGAGTGATGTCGATTAATAGTTTCCTTTTCCTAATATTTTATTAATAGGAAATATTTTGAGTTGTAAATGTATATAGAGTAAACATTCGGAGAATTTAATGTTTGTCTTTTATTATTTTTTTCCCACCCATTTCCTGCTAACAGTGATTGCAATGAGACTAACGAAGTTTCAGTTTAAAATAGTGTAGAATACGAAAACAAAATTAAAAGAAGTTTTCTTGAAGCTGGTTGAAACAGTTCTACAGAGAATTTTTAGTTATTTTGCATAATATCACATTATTCTATACAGTGCCGGATTAAGCACGTAGCAAGAGTACCAATTGCTACAGGCCCCGCCTAAACCTATCTACCCGAAGCTGTAAGGTGATCAAATTTGGCTATAAGAGCTCTCCATGTTTTCTTGTTTCATGCTTCCGCTAGAGTTATACCATTGTTTCTCAAAACCTCTTCTATATTATCGTCCCATGTTTTCCTTGGTCTTCCTCTGGTTCTGCTTTCATGTCTTTTTACTTCCCATATCTGTTTCACTGGTATGTTGTTGCTTAATCTAGTTAAGTGTCCAAACCATTTCAATTGTCGATCTTGTATTATCTGTATTACAGGTAGAGCATTAAGGTTTTCTCTCACTACTGAATTTCGTATTCTGTCTCTCCTTGTAATACCTGCAACTTTCTATAGGTATTTCATCTCCTTTGCTTTCCATCCTCTTCGTCAGTATTATACCCAGCTCTCGCATCCAAAAGTTAATATTATTATTAATTTCGTTTCACCGAGATTTCTTTCTTTCCAATGAACGAGTTTTTAAGGCTATGATACACCTTCAAAGCATTTTCTATTATATTTATTTCTATGTCATGGTTCAATTTATTATTGATGTTTATTCCTAGGTATTTGAAATTTTCTACTTGTTCCAAATGTTTTCCTTTGAGATTTACATTTATTTGGGTATCTTTTCTTCATTTATTTTTAGGTTTTTATTTTCTAGCTTCGCATTCCAAATGTCCAAGTTCCTTTGCAGATCCTGTTCGTTTTATGCGAATATTGCAAGGTCATCTGCAAAAGCGCATTCACGTAGATAAACGGGCTGTAGATGTCTGTGTCCAATATACAATAATTGCTTAGTATGTTCTCTGTATCTTTCATCGTATCATCTAATATTAAGTTGAATGGGAAAGAAAACGAGTTAACGGAAGAATTCGAAAAACTAGACTTTGATATTCTTGCGATAACGGAAACAAAAAGAAAGGGGAAACATACGGAGGAATTGAAAAATGGACATATCATGCTATTAAGTGGTGTAAAGGAGGAAGATAGAGCTAGAGGAGGTGTGGGATGTATAATAAACAGCAGATATACGAAAAATGTGAACACATATCCCAAGGTAATGGTTATTACGAGTACCAAATTTCAAAATAATATACTAAGTAACTCGGAAGTTATGAGGTTCGAAAGAAATAGGATACATTTATAAAACACCCTGTATCTCGGCTATAAATAGCAGAAGAAACATTAAATATAGGTTTTTGGAAGCACCGAAGTGATCCCCATCTACAGCTAAAGTTAGGCCCTTTCCCAATGAAACACCCTGTATAGAAAAATCAAATAAAGTAATAAAGACAAATTTGATAATTTAATACAAAGTTAAACTTTACGATACGATACAAACTTATTCCTAAAAAAAAATAAAACGCGTTCAGAATGTCCAATTTTTTCCCCACTTAACTTGCCGTGGCTTCGATATCTGAAGCTTGTTGCTCCGGTTCTTCATCATTATAAATATTTTCCGCCATTTGCCACACCTGCATTATATTATCTTCAGAAACCGAGCAAATAACCCAAGGTTCATTGGGGTTCCAACTAAAATCAGATATTTTAGCAGTATGCCCTCCATGAATGAATAATAATTCTGGAGGACCATCTTCAGCATCCTCGGGGCTTTGTTCTTCTCCAATTTTACTCAAATCCCATACGTGGAGCCTTCTATCAGTTCCCGATGACGCTAAAATAGTTTCGTTATGCGGGGACCATTGTACTTGGAATATTTCATCTTTGTGAGATTCGAAGCTGTGTAATTTAAGTTTCAAATTTCGTAAATCCCACAGAGCTACCGTCTTATCTGCACTGCCAGTTGCAAGGATAAACTCTGAATAAGGGTTGAAACTTAAACAATTTACTTCGGCTGTATGTGCATCGACCGTGTGCGAGGGTTTGCTGGTGTTATTACATCTCGTGTCCCATATCATCAGCTTCTGATCGTCGGCAACGGAACCAAACAGACTTTCGTGTAATAAATGCCAAGCTACATCTTCTACGACAGCTGTGTGTCCTGTAAAAACTGTCTTGGCATCGATGATGCGGTTCTCTTTAGGCGTAGCATTTATATCCCATAAACAAATTGTATGGTCATCACTGGCTGATAATAAATAACCGTTTAGATTGGGGTTCCATGATAAACCGTAGCCTTCTTTTTGATGTCCTCTCAGTCTTAAATCTGGATGGCACTCTCCACTTGGATCAGGTTTACTGGGATGTTTAGTGTAATCAAAAACAAGTACATCACTGGATGGGGTTTTTGTAGCTATAACACATGGATTTTGTGGCATATAACGAGCTCTATTCACTTCTCCTTCGTGGTTTATTTTAATTTCTATTTCGATTTTGCCTAAAATTAATATCAAATTAGTGAATAACAATGGTAATAATTAGTTTTGTACTCACCAGAGACCGATCCAAACCCTCCAAACTCTCCTTTTTCATTGTCGTAATGCGAGGCATCAAACTGAGCATCTTCGTTTGGTAATTGTACACTGGCTATCAAGAGATGATTTTGTTCATCTGATGTGTGTGTTCCCAGAATAAGCCGGTGTATAGAATGATCCTTTCCTTCGGGCCTAGTAACGTCTGGTAACCATTGAGCAGTAAGGGAAGGCCATTCTAGGGCATGGGTCATTACCAAGTCGTAAAGGAAGGGTGTGTTTTTCTTCCATATTTTGTACTCTTCGTTTATCACTCTTTCTTCTACTGCATCGTCGAATGTTTCTGCATCACCTTTATCGCCCATTTTGAGCCAGCCGCCGTTATCTACAACTTTATTTCAACTTTGATGTAAAAAAATTGCAACACACGCTACAAAGACTGGACAAATATTACTTACTGCCGCCGGTACTTTTTAAAGTTGGTATACTTTTTGTGTATCAAGTAAAAATTTTGCTCAATCGAGTCATCCTCGTAAATATTCGTACACGTTCGGGCGTAAGTCTTAACTTTTAGAGTGTCAATAGGAAATTTTGATGTAGCCAACCTAACTTTTTAAAGTTGAAGCCAATCACAAATCAGTATTTTCAGCGCCAAATCTAGAAATACATGTCATCGTCAGTTTTTATTCTATTTTCTTACTGTCATTGATTTTATATAAGGTTGGTTCGAGTAAATAGTTCACGGACGATTCCCGAATCAGTTAGGAATTATTATATACGCTTGCGTCAAAAAGGTATCAACTTTGAATTAATTCTGTTATGGTTCAGAACAGTTCGGAAATTTGTTCGAACTGTTCAAGAACTGTGAACAGTACTGGGACTGGGACTCTGCACACTATAGAATTCTACTATCGACTTTATTCACATGTCTTTTGTCAACGATTTCCTAATAAATACTTCAATATATTTCATAATAGTGGGTCAGAAATAAGAGAAGACTTGTCGACAGTTCACAGATGTTTTACAGAGTGAGACTTTCGACTGGAATAATAATTCTATAGTGTGCAGAGTCCCAGTCTTGAACTGATTCCAAAACAGTTCTTGTTTGTTCGAACAGAACAGTTCCGAACTGATTCTAGCATTTGTTCGAACAAGCCTATAAATGCTGAGTGGTCCAGAATTATTCAGGATTTAATTAAAAACATTTTATTTTTATCCTATTTATTTGAATTTATAAAAAAATTGTGACTAGCTTGTTCTCATAATAGTCATAATACTGAATAGTCAAAGTAATTGGGACTGATCTTCAAAATTCAAATTACGCGCCTTTTCTTATGTTAATGGCCTTGGCGACAAAGCGACATCTCGTCAATCTATCAAACTTTTTTCTGTAGATATTTCCATTGCCGTTCACTGTGATTGTTATGTCGGAAATTATCTTCTATTGTGATAAATCTTCATTTGTGTTAAATGGTACATTGTGGAAAATACATATGAGTGGCAGAGGAATATGTCAAGTTTGAAAATTGGTAAGTGGACGCTATAAAATCGCTCGATATTGCTCTGTTTTGGTCCCACCCCATCTAAACCTGCCTGTGGGAAATCTTTATTTTCCCCCTTGCAGAGATTATCCATTATTATTTAGATAGTATTCTTATCACAAAGATACCGTGAGTTATATACGATAAACAAACCTAAAGATATCAAAAACACTTGCTTACTGAAGTTATATTTATTTTTTTTAGTTAAAAAAATGGTACTTAATATTTTAATCCAAAGGTAAATCTTATGAGATATCGGTTTGCACCCATCTGTTTTTTACACAACCATTACAATGTATTTATGAAACAAAATAATATAAATCATTCTCAATGTTTTTGAAAGTTAATTTATGTTAGTTAATTGATACCTTCTGTTTGTAATCAATTTATTTGGCAATGACTGAATAATTTTTAAGGCTTTTCAAGCATTACTCAAATTATGTACAAAAAAACCCTAGGATTAAGATATTATCTACTACTAACGCATGATAACTCCATTATATTTTTTTAAGCATTGGAGCTGAGCAAATTGTTGTAGCATAGAAGCATGTATGTCAGCTAGCACTAGTTAGTTGTGCTTGTTGTCATGTTGGAAACCAGATCTATTCGTGGAATGCCGGAGCACTCTTGGAATAACTACGGAGCAAGAATTTCTCCACATCAAATGGCTACACCAGTCAGACATGGTAAATATCCCAAATGCACATACAATGCTTGCTTAGATTGAGCTGCTCTATGCTTATATTAAAAAAATGTTTTGTTTTGTTTGTTCTTCTACTTAAAATGATTAATAGTTGATGAAATTTTGTAGAGATAAAATTATTTTAATCAATTACAGTCATCTTTTTGATAAACAAAAATAATCTGATCTATTGATATGTTCAGTCAAATGAATCTAATGATTTTGAAAGATATAATGGTCCCATTTTACATATTAGTGAACCAATATATCAATTTCTGCCCAACTGACATTTACTATGGTTTAATTTCATTTATTGCTGTATTATCTAATCTTTGAGTGGATTTTCTTATTTTTTTGTCAATTTCAGTTTCATTTATTGTTTCTAATTTCTATTTATGACAATGATAAATTATTTGTTAAGGAGGATGTTGATCTTATTGTCATACAATTTTTATAATGTTATGAAACATCCACTTATATCTACTAAATGTACATGGTGTCCAGAAAATTTATCTATAAACAGGTAGGTATTTGAAAAAAGAAGATCTAGAAGGTCATTTATATTTTGTTGTAAAGTCAGGTTAGGTGATTTTTCTAGTTTTTTTTTTAACCAGTTTACTTAATTGTATCAAATTAGATATGTGTATTTATTGGTGTTTAAAATTATTTATTTGTGTCTCTGGGTATACCTAATTTAGATTAAAGATTATCTGTTAATATCAAAATAATTACAGAAATTAAAAACAAGGAGACAGAAAAAAAAACCTAACCTAATTGTGTGTTTTCGATGAAAATGTTAAACAAATTCCGTCGAATTGTGAGAGATATATTCTTTTTATTAGGCAAAAGTGGCCAAGACGATATATGTTACGTGGTTGCGAAGTACGATTATGAACATCAAGGCCCACAAGAATTGGACCTTAAAAAGAACGAACGATACGTACTGTTAGACGATTCGAAACATTGGTGGAAAGTACAAAATTCCAGAGGACAAGGTGGTTATGTGCCAAGTAATTACGTGAAGAAGGAAAAACCCTCGTTGTTTGATAGTATTAAAAAAAAGGTTAGTAAACAAGTGTTCATCGAAAGGTAGTAAAATATTTAATTTACGTTTAGGTTAAGAAAGGTTCAGGTTCGAAAACACTTCCATCAAACAATTCTCCTTCTCGTACTGTAGAATCTCCAAATATGGCACGTCGTCTGCCGGCAGATCCTTCAGAAGCAATCGGAGTTGCCATCGTTAAGTATAATTACCAAGCCCAACAACCCGATGAATTGTCACTCGTTAAAGGGTCTAGGATACTTATTTTAGAAAAAAGCAATGATGGTGAGTTATTTTTATTAATTTACTTCTGAAATATATCCAGCTAGAATTTGTTTTATTGGGTTAAATTTTATTTGGGTAAAAAAATGGAAGCTTGTAGTGAGTAGTGGTTCAGGTAAGAAGAAGTGAATCTAAGAATTTAAAGAAATTTAATATTTATAACGAAATTATATGTAAAATAATTTGGTATAAAAGTAGTGATGTAAATACTGTGTGGTATGTAAAAATTGTAGTATTTCAATGAACAACTTACTTCTGACAAATTCAAACAATTTTGATATTTAAAACCAAATTAAATGGATATTAATTCAATATTTTTTCGAAAAAGATGTGGTACCTTAAAACTGCCAAAATTATATTGTTTTACTAAATATTTTCAGTGACAATCTAACAATCGATATTTATCTTAATTCTCCTAAAAAAATAAATTTAATTTACGTTAAGTTGGCAATAACAAAACATGACAGATTTTTTACATCGTTGCCACGTTGACATAAAATTATGTTGATACGTCGTTGATTGTATGAGATTACATTCAACTCAAAAATAAGAGCAAAAATTATAAAATTTTGTTGATTAAATACATAAATTTTAAAACGTCCAAGTTTGAAACCCTAAATTTTATTGAAAAATGTTCACATGTTGAATTGCATCGTTATTGCAGTATTAAGTAACAATATATTTACTATTTATTAAAAACTTAACATCTCTCACAAAAGTAATAGGAATTAGCGGTCCCCATTATCTCTTTATCTTTCAAAATATGATATTATGGATCTCTCATCTCCTTGCAACCACTTGATAAAGACTGATACATTGCGACGTAGTGTTCGATACTCTCTTTTAAATAGTTATGAAAATAACAGATCTTATCTTACACAGTAAATAACAAACTATAAAATACGAATGAAAACGACAAACCAACACAAGATATTCCAGTAAAATTGTCCGATTTTTACTTTGACATCATAAGTCTGGCAACACTGTAGCCATGGATATTTAGATTTTGTTCAGTGGCGGCAGTTGTTACTACAAAATGTCAAAATTGCAAACTTATCGTAAAAGTTATTCAAGAAAATATTGAAATTATCTTTGCTTAGGATGGTGGAGAGGACAGAGTAGCAACATTTCAGGATGGTTTCCTTCGAATTACACCCAAGAAGAAGGCGATATCGACGATACCGTTCACACTTACGCAATGGCCGAAAACGTACTCGATATCGTCGTTGCTCTTTACTCTTTCTCATCGTCTAACGAACAAGAATTGTCCTTCGAAAAAGGAGACCGACTGGAAATTTTAGATAGGCCAGCTAGCGATCCAGAATGGTAATAGTACACAAATCCTATCTTATTGTCGATTAACACATTTTATATTTAGGTACAAAGCGAGGAATTCCCAAGGTCAAATCGGTCTTGTTCCTCGAAATTACTTACAAGAATTGCACGATTATTTAGACCGTCCTTTGCAAGAGAGAAACAGACCCAGCACCATGGAAACATCCATGGAACGATCTCAAGTTTCGATGACTGAAAAAACGCATTCAAATTCAATCGACAAACCCTGGTACTACGGCAGTATCACCAGATATGTGTGCGATAATTTGTTAAATCAACACGGACATGACGGAGATTTTCTTATTAGGGACAGTGAAACAAATGTGAGTATCCAAATTTTGTATATATATATAATTAAATTCCATTCTACCTTTCCGTGTAGGGAGATTTCTCAAAATTTCAAGATTCAACAAAAATTTTCCATTCTTTCCTATTTTTTGCTAATTGTTTTGCTTCTGTTATTGTTTTTCCTCTTTCCTTCAATATTTTGGCTATGTTGTTATCTCAGGATTCTTTGGGTCTACCTCTGTCTCTTTTAACAATCATCTTTGCTTCCCATACATTTTTAACTAGTCTAGTATCCTCCATTCGTCGTAGGTGTCCCCACCAGTTCAGTTGTCTTTCTTCTATATAATCTAGCAAGGACTTTATTTCTAGCTCCTCTCTTATGTCTACATTCTTTATTCTATCTCGTTTTGTTATTCCTTTCACAGATCTCAGGTATTTCATTTCATTTTTTGGTTCAATACCCACGTTTCGCTGTCATAAGTAAGTATCGGTCTAAAAACTGTTTGGAATACTGTCATTTTGGTTCTTTTCCTTCTTTCCTTCTAATTAATAAATCATGGTTTCAACATGACGTAAGTTTTTATGGCTTTTACTGTTCTTTTCATAATATCCCAATCTTGTTTACCAGTGCTGTTAATTGTTGTTCCTAAGTATTTAAAGTGGGTAACCTGTTGGATTATACTTTCGTTAATTGTTATATTCAACCTTTCTTGATTTTTTTGTTATCATCATTATTTTTGTTTTATTTGCATTTATTTTCATTCCATCCAATTTTAGAGTTCTATTCCATGTGTCTATATTTTTTTGAAGACCTTTCTCTGTATTGGCTATTATAACTAGATGCACATTCACGTATCTTAACTGGTCTAAGTTGCTTCATATCTACAGAAAGTTCCTGTGTATCTGTTTTTGTTTGCTTTATTATGTGGTCCATGAAAATATTGAATAAAGTTGGGCTTAGAGATCCACCTTGTCTTAATCCCTGTTTTGTCTCAAATGTTGCTCGATTATTTTTGATTATATAGTTTATGTTTCTTCTGTTAAAACTTTTTATTACTCCTATTAGTTTTTTATCAACTTTCCTTTCTTCTAGTATGTCCCATATTTTCTTTCTACAAACTCTATCAAAAGCTTACTCCAAGTCTATAAAGTATGTCTTTGTTTTGCTATTTTGTGTTTTCTCTATGATTTGCTTAATTGTAAATATGTGGTCGTGTACACTTCTTCCCACCCGAAACCCACTTTGTGCTTCATCCAGTGTTGGTTCTATGTGCATTTTTAATTTTCTATCAATAATTTTTTCATACACCTTCAGAGCTGAACTTAGCAACATTATCCCCCTGTAATTGCTGCACTCTCTAACATCTCCTGTTTTATGTATTGGTAGTAGTATTCCAGTCTGCCAATCTTCTGGTATTTTTTCTTCCGACCATGATTTATTACAAACATCTAAAAGCAATTCTGTTCCTTTTTCTCCCAAATTGTTTATCATTTCTGAAGTTATTTTATCGTGACCTGCAGCTTTTCCGTTTTTTAATGTTCTTATTGCTTCTATAAAGTCATTCAACGAAATATCATCGCACGTTCCTTGTTCCTTATTTACAGACTCCGTTTTTTCCATTGATTCTTCATCATAAGTGGTAGTTAATCGTTTTTGAAAATGTTCCTTCCATCTGTCCATTATTTCAATATCATTTGTTAGTATTTCTCCAAAAAGTTCCCAACTCTTCTGTTTTTCTTCTTTGACTATATTTTTGACTATTTGTCGTTCCAAATTTTGTAATTATTATAATTTTTCCATTTTTTTAATACAAATATACAGGGTGTCCCACGACGAGTTGAAACTATCTGTATATATATGGCAAAATACTTATAGTAAAATCATGAAAATTCTTACCTTTGGGTTTTCGAATACAATATTTTTAACTAAAATATTTTCAAAGATGACAGACTTCCGGTTCTACCGGAAGTCGACTGCAACTTTGTTATTTTGAATAGAACACCCTGTATATTAGTACGTTTTTGAAATCTACGTAAAATTTTAGTATACTTTTGTTTGAAAACTTTTTTCGAAAAATGCATTATTTTTGCGCTATAAATTTTTTTGTAAAAAATTTGACGGTTGCAGACCCTTGTAAATTATTTTTTTACGAGGATACCTTTAAAGATATGAAAATGGTTTCTGTTCGGTTGCTTTTAGCAAGGTAACACGTATTTGAATCTATGTTGAAAATTTTTTCATTTTATACAGAGTGTTTATAGAAAGTGTTCAAAGTTTAGCTTCATCATAAATATCAAATTTCTTTATTTTTTAAAATATATTGAATGTTTTCTGTAAATTTTGAGAGAGGCTTTCGTTGACTTTTTCAAATGTTTTGACTAAAGAACCCCCTGCTGATAACCTTCCAGTAATTAACTGTCCTTGATTTCATTCATCCCGATTCTTCATCCTTACCTGCCCGTAGATTTGTCGTCTTCAAAATTGAGACATTATTTTTGTTGTTATATTTTAGATGGGCGACTTTTCCGTATCTCTAAAAGCTCCCGGTAGAAATAAACATTTCCGCGTTCACGTAGAGGGCGCTCTCTATTGCATAGGACAACGAAAATTCCACACGTTAGACCAACTAGTCGATCATTATCAAAGGGCGCCTATCTACACCAATAAACAAGGAGAAAAATTATATTTAGTACGCCCGTTGCCGAAGACAAAATAACTGGCAAACAAAGTCCGTTTTACGATGAACTATTTGGAGTTATTAAAAATATGTGCTATCTGTGTGAGTGTTCGATTTTTATTTTTTGTTTTAGTTATTTGTCGTTTTTGAAGGGGAAAAAATGGATATTAAAATTTTCAAAATTGAGGGTTTCAGACACTTTTGAAAAAGGTTTAGTGGAACTTTAGGAAAGTGGGAAACACTTTTAATGTTTTTTCACTGTAAAGCAAACTTTTCAGCATTAGGGCCAAACTGATAGCTAGGTTAACTTCAGGGGGGCCTACTATATTGGGTGGCCACTTTTTCATTTTTCACATTTTTCAACAAAATGTCTAAATTTTTTATATGTTGTAGTACTAGGGATGTAGTTCCATTTTTCGCGGGCAGGATCAGAGGCCATGGTGGGCCGGATCTGGCCCGCGGACCGTAGTTTGGAGACCCCTTCTGTAAAGTATTGATCTGACAGTTGATAGTACTGCGGAATGTAATTTTGTTGATTTTGAGATCCATTTTAACCGATAATAGTCCGGTAAATGAAGCGCAAAGCTACTGAAAAGTCTCTGAAGACTTCATTTTGGGCTCAATTTGTAGGTCACGGCAGGTGTTTTTAAACGAGACAAAACTTAACGCGATTGAATTTACGGAAGGGGGGAAAATGGCCACCTAAACCTTGGAAAACGGGTTTCTCGCTAATATCTGGCTAAATATGGGAATTGGAGAATTTTTTTTAAAATAAAAAATGAAGTTCGTTTCATTATCTACAAAAATGGTCCCTATAATTTTTTTCGAAAATTCGATAGTTATCGAGATAATGAGACCTAAAAGTCTCCTAATTTCAGCTGCTGCTCTGCCTATAGAAAGTCTGCTGTCTATGCAAGCGGGCGGACGAATTGTTCCATAACTCGGCAAAAAATTGACGTTTTCCGATGATTCAAAGTTCATAGCAATGGGAAGACTCGTTACTATCATTCCATGTGACTTGCAGCTCGTTCGTACTTGACAAAAATATTTAAATAAGCCGTCAAAGTTTTTTTCCACAAGATTTTGAGACTTTCATTAATTTGTCTATATTTAAAAAAAAGTCTTTTATCCTAATTTTTTTTTAACATCTTTCTTGCGTTTTGATGAAAAATTGATTTGTTAATTTACATTTTTCAGCCAGTTCTGTACAATCTGTGAAACAAGCGCGATTTAAAAATTTATCATCCTATATATTGCTTTTCAATGCACATCATTTTAAAGCTTAGAGTGTCTAGTTTTCGCATGTACTTTTTGATTTTTAATTAAATCCAATCATTTTCCAGAAATCAGGGAAATAGATCACTCCGGTGAAAACCGGACTTTTTTTTAAATAAATAAATAAACAAATCAATTTTCCATCAAAACGCTAGAAAGATATTGAAAAAATAATTTCTGAGATCATTCAAGACCTCCTAAGGTTCCATTATAAAAAAAATTAGGATAAAAGACTATTTTTTGAAAAAATATGAACAAATTGATGAAATAGTCTCAAAATCTTGTGGAAAAAAACTTTGACCGCTTTTTTAAATATGTTTGTCAAGTACGAACGAGCTGCAAGTCACATGGAATGATAGTTACGAGTCATCCCATTGTAATGAACTTTGAATCATCTTAAAATGTCAATTTTTTGCCGAGTTATGGAACAATTCGTCCGCCCGCTTACAAGTTAATGCATAGACAGCAGAATAGACCTTTTTAACGGAAGACATCTTGTGGTTGCGGCGACCGTTGTCCACCTATAGATTTATATAGGAACTAATAGAAGCTAACTGTAATATTAAATGGAAACTGTAACTTAGGGCTTGGACAGCTGTGCCTAAGCTTACAGCAACGGTATATTTCTTCTTTTTTTAGGGACTCGTCCAGAGAATAAATACAATTTATACTTTTATTTTTCTGGAAGAAATACACCTGTCCAAGCTCTAAGTTACAGTTTCCATTTAATATTACAGTTAGCTTCTATTAGTTCCTATATAACTCTATAGGTGGACAATGGTCGCCGCAACCACAAGATGTCCTCCTTTAAAAAGGCAGAGCAGTAGCTGAAATGAGGAGACTTTTAGGTCTCATTATTTCGATAATTATCGAATTTTCGAAAAAAATTATAGGGACCATTTTTGTAGATAATGAAACGAACTAGATTTCTTATTTGTAGAAAAATTCTCTAATTCGCGTATTGAGCCAGATATTAGCGAGAAACTCGTTTTCCATTGTTTAGGGGGCCCTTTTCTAACCTCTTCCGTAAACTCAATCGCGTTAAGTTTTTTCTCGTTTAAAAACACTTGCCGTGACCTACAAATGGAGCCCAAAGTGCTTCAGCGACTTTTCAGGAGCTCTCGATATTTTCAGGACTATAAAACTCAAATACAAACCTATGTATATCTGGTCATAATTATTATTATTTTGTTTGTATATATGATTTAAGTTATTTGAATTTTTAGAGTTAGTATATCTATCATAAGGCACAAGCAAAAAAATGGTAATTGTCCTACATGAATTAATTTAAATTGTTTAGTACAAAATTATCAAAAAATGTCGATATTTAGGTATTGAAGGTTCGATTATCAGGGATTTTCGTCTTTAATTATCGAATTTGAAAATATTTAATCTTACGTACTGATATACTAAAAATTGTATATAAAATTTCTAAATTTGACTAGTCAAAAAATTACAGTATTCATGGGACAATTAGCGGACATGCCATATCGGAACTTTTCCGACATTAACAGAAACTTAATATTTATTTTCCTGATTTTTCTAATAATATTAATTTGAAAAAAAAAATAGCACTTCGATATGGAATGTCTTTTAACAAAGATAATATCAAGTGATTGAATAAAAAAAGCTTTATAAACAATGAAATACTCAATGATAAAATATAGTGTTGCCTGAATTGTGACGTATTTAAATTAAAAAAACAAATTGGGAAAACCTTTACCTTTACATAAACGTAGATAAATTTCAACTGCATTATTAGACAATTAATTTTATTTCAATCCTTTTAAAAGTATAATCAATTTTTCACTAGTGCAATCTTTCAGCTGTCGAAACCTCGACAACACCTTGACAATCGACATTTAGGCAATTTTTAACGTGGTTACCAACAAAAAAATTAAAGTTTATTCGCGAGTGTCGTGTGATGAATTTTATTTTGTTGTAACCACGTTAAAAATTGCCTAAATGTCGATTGTCAAAGTGTTGTCAACTGTAAAGCGTTTAATGTATTTTGTGAACTGATTTGTTTTTCGAAACAAATATTGATAGTGATGGGTTTTTAATGTGAATAACAGCTCAAAGTTTTATAAAAAAATTATCTTTTGTTGTCGTGAAATCATATCAAATCCCAGTTTGATTGTTTTATCAGGTTTTTTTCAAGGAATTATATACCCGAGGTGCGGAATAGTGTAAGCAGAGCCAATGGTAAGAATGATAAAGAGAATGTTTTTTACGATTTTGTAAACGTTTTAAATAAATATTTATAGACGTATTTATAAGGTTTCTAAATGAAAATTATTCTAATTAAATTCAATTTATTAATAGTCCAGTCAAAGTATGTAAAGTATCTTAATTTTGGATAAGAAATTAGACTTGACACATGTTTTGCTGGCCTACGGTTAAAATTGATGAAATTTAGCGGTTATTTTTGTAAATTTGCAACGCATGAATTGAGTTTTTTGGACATTTCGACAACTGTGATTTTTAAATGTGTATCGTCTTGCATGCAACTTTGTTATCTATAAAAGTTACGTTCTAAAACGTCACTAATAGATAGGTCCATTATTCATATGCCAGTCATTCAAATATTATTAGATGATTACAAATATTTACCTTGAAATATTAAAATTAAGAAGATGGACTTTTTATTGAAAATTTGTTATTTAAAATCATTTTTAGCTTCAAATTTCACAAATTTTTTATTATAAACCCAAATTTGAAAAAAATATTTACATTATTTCAAGGCAATTACTAAAAGACTCGTTTTGTTTATATTTTCAACAGTAATTTTCTGAAGACATTCTTTTTACAACAACTTATTGATGGAAAATGTTAATTTGTACCAAATTTTCGATTTATAGAAAATGTCAAAGAAATTCGTTGCATTTTTCGAATTATTTTATCTCTATCATTTGCCATTTCAAAAAACACTTAAGGAATAAATTTAAATGGAAAATGAAGCATACCAACCACTCCTCGTAATACTAATTTTCGAAACTCAACGAATTTCTTTTGAATTTTCTTACAGTTTCCATTTTTTTATTGGGAAGATTCAACATCTGGTCTAAATAAGACAAAACTAGCGTCATTTTAATTTTTTCTATCCGTATTTATAGCGACTTTATTAGTAAAAATAGTACATTTAATCTTAACGGACGCTTTGTGACATGATTCTGTCCTCAAAAAAAAATCTAGAAAAAAATTAATTGAATATTGTACATTAAACTGTATGTGGATATTTCTCAATATAACTTATCAACATTTTATTTTTTCCTAACCCATAGAATCACAACATATACACTGTGAGGAGTACATTTTTTTTGTTTTTCGGGCGATTTATTTTCTTTTTGCAGGGCTAACATGTTAGGTTATTAGCCCTGCAAAAAGAAAATAAATCGTCCAAAAAACAAAAAAGATATTTTCAATTAAAAAATGTATTCCTTCAATTCGACCCACAGTGTATTTTCCAAAATAGCTAGAAAATGATTTTTTTTATTTTATTTTGTTGTTTTCTTGCACACTACTACCAATGCTAAAGTAAAACATGGATAAAAGTAAAAAGTAAATAAACAAGTAATGTTTGTTGATAATTTTATATTTATATATATTTATCTTACAGTTATTATTATTAATCTTGGTAAATAGGCAAAAACTCAGTAGTAATTTTTGTCGATAAAATCTAGTTAATACGAGGGTGAGTGAAAAAGTTTCTTCAATCACATTTATCTTCTTCTCCATCTTGATCAATAGTGTCTTGCTTAAAAGTTTCCACTTCCACTTGACTATCGGCATGTATAACATTCCCTTTCGCGTTGGGCTGAAAAATAAAATTTTATCAACGAATCCCGAGTCATTTCTAACAAAAATTTACCTTCGGATGCATCAAAACGAAGGGCAGCTCTGCAGCTAATTCTCCTCCCAACGCTCCCAGATAAAGTTTAACTTTAACTGCGTATGATACGATTATGCCAAAAGCGTCTCTTTGATCAGGTGATGCAAGTCTAAAACAAAAAAATGTTAATTTTGGTATAGTTTGGCAAGTGTATCTGAAGCTACGGGGAATCGGTGAGAAGCGAGGAAACATGGCGGTATCTGTCATAAACGTACGGTACCTATTTTACCAAGTAAAACTGAAAAAAACAAAGGTCACTGACAATACCAGCGGCACTGGATAAATCAATATCAGTCAATTGACGAAGTAAGAGGGAAGAACACACGCACGCGTTGCCAATAAGAAGTCAGCTTTCGATAAAAATCACCAATTATGTAATTCGGAGGGTGTGGTAATTATGGTTTTCGTACAACGTTGCCAGAGCTTAAAGAAACCCATAACAAATTTGGAAAAATTTTCATAAATTGAAAAAATAATCCAAGGAAACAAGCACATTAAAGAATTAACGTTTAATCATATTGTTAATAGTCCCTTTTCTAATAATTATCACTACATACTAAGCACTTTGGCTTTTTCATAGTTAAACGTGGCAATATTGAATGTTTTCTCGACTGCATACCTTTCACGGCTTCAGATAAACTTGCAAAAGTATATTCTTGTTACAATATAAAAACTTACAATGTTGTAGATGCCAAATTGCTGTCTTGTTTTTTTAATTGACCATCTAAAGCGATACCTCTTCTATCTTTATTCGAAGAAAGTAATGGAAGGAGATAAATCACTTTTTGTAGACTCGAACCAGGTTGAATTGGACAACCTTCCCTAAAAAAAATTATTTTGCATATTTGCCCAAATAGCCTAGTCAAAGTACACAGAATATCCGTAAAATGCCGCAAAAAATACAAAAAACTTGGAAATTCAAAATTGAGTATTTAAAAGGGTTGTGATTAACATGAGAAAAACTTTTTTTTTTTGTTTTTTTTCACTCTAATTGTTAAAATAATAAAATTACAAGAAAATGTTTAAATCCAACATTGTAGCTAATACATTCATCTACAAAATTTGTCTGAACATTTTTTTCGTATCTGCATTATTTTTCAAAATATACGAAATTTCCTCAATAGTATTTTTGAAAAACAATTTTCATGTTTTTAATTTTACGATATTAAGTAAACAATGACATTGAGAAAAAAAATTGTTCAAATGAAATGTGTTCTAAAATGGGGTATCTACAAATACATTGAAAATTTTTTTTTAATATATTATCATTGATTTTCCACGTAAACCTCTAGTAAAGTCGTTTTTTTTACCAAATCCCTCTAATTAACATTAATAAATTGAAAAACTAAGCGTACTTCAAAGATTATGGCGTAATCTCCAAATTTTATTTCAAACTTTTTCTTGCACCTGCATTTTCCACAAAGATACATACGATTTTCTACGTGAACCATTTTTTTGACCCCACTTCATTTTCATCATTGTTCCAACTCTATTTTTAATGTAATTTGTTGAAATTTTTGTTGTTTATATTTTATTATTATTGTTGTTGTTGTTAATACGCGGCTGCGCGCATAAGCCGCTCTCTCACCTGCTTTTTCACCTTTATTTGTGCTCCCTTCTCTTTCTTACCTGAGCCATAGTTGTGTTCTTTTGTATCGCGATCACTTCTAAATAGGTTCATCAAGTTCACAAATTTTTAAATAATATCATAAACACTATAAAAAGTTGTATGTTTGCTGAAAGTCGTCTGAAAAAATTTGATATTTATAAAAAAAACTTTATAGTAGTTTCGAAAGTAGACACTTCAAAGTGTTTAGTGTTAAAGTTTCATTGAATTAAATTAATTTCGAAAAAAGATATAATTGAAAACAAGTAATGCAAAAAAAAGATTTTTAAGAAGCATTTGTTTAAAATTCGAAATATTGACGGCTTTGCTTTTATAACGATAATATTTTATGCTCATTTGCAATGCTAAATCTAGAAGGAATTTTCGCTAGGATAAGTATTAATTAAATATTAATTATAATTGCTCTTTGACTTTTTATCTCTAGTTTTTAATAAATAAACTGATTTTACAGTTAAAAAATCTACTTTTTCAAATTTGAAAGTATTTCTATCTAAAAGCTGAGATCTTTCTCTACATTTTACTTGTATTTATTTATTTTTTCAGAAAGCTATAAGCCCAAAATTATCAACTTTTAAGTCGAGCGGTTAATAAATTTGGCTCTCGGGCCATTCACACGTAATTACGAATTGTCTAGCACTTAAATTAATTCTATCTCGTAAACTTTTCAATTTACAGAAAAACTTTTCAGATAAAATTTGTAGATAAATGTATCAGCTACACTTTTTGATTCAAACATTTTTCTGTATTTTCATTATTTAAACAATTAGAATGAAAAAACAAAAAATTACTCTACGATTTTCCGGAAAATTGCATACCTAGCATCGTAAAGTTTTTCTCATGTTGAACACAACCTCTTT
Source organism: Galerucella calmariensis (assembly GCA_910591675.1). Lineage (NCBI taxonomy): Eukaryota > Metazoa > Arthropoda > Insecta > Coleoptera > Chrysomelidae > Galerucella > Galerucella calmariensis. The sequence goes on along the minus strand of CAJUYG010000285.1, from coordinate 197,426 downwards.
GAATTTTCAAGTTTTTTGTATTTTTTGTGAAGTTTTATGTGTACTTTGACCAGGCTAAAAATATTATTGAAAATTTACACTTACTGAGTTTCGAGGCTAGCAACAGACGTTCTATACTGACCGTTCTGGAATAGAACCACATCGACTCCTTGTTGTACCATGGCTTTAATTTTCTTCACAACCTTGTTGCTATTATTCCGTATACAAATATTTACAGTCACCTTTTCACCATGATGATACAACTAAAAACAATTTAAAAATTTTTAATTTATACAGGGGTAAACCAAAAAGTTTTCAAAGCAATATTTTTTATTTTATTCTTACAAGGGTACATCAAAAAGTTTTGCACCTGTTTATCCAACGTTACTTCGAGTTCAAGTTCTCCAGGGCTCATCATAAAATCTTTACGAACAACAGTACACGGCTGTCTCCCTTGTTTCGAAGGAGCGTATTGTATTTTTCTTATGGCCATCGTAACGGTACCTCTTTTGTGGGTACGATCAGTTTCGTTTTCTCCGACGAAAATTTTAACGTAGTAATGAACGCCGCAAGGTTGTCCTTCATCGTCAGTGCCTTAAAAATAGTTATTTAACTAATAAGTGTGTTAATGAGGGCCATTAACAATCGAGTTGATATTCGAGATAGTTAATTGCCCTTTTAATACTCGTGTTAGTTACAAAGTTGTTTCGTCGACTGTATTATCCAGTTGTATTCGTTTTTAAAAACTAAAAATATTCATTTGTTTCTTAGGTAAGTACTGTCAAAAATGAATAATGACATTGAAATGTCACAAATGGTCGCTGGTTCAAATGTCACTGTTTTCGTTTTTCTTAAATTCTTTTTTTGGATGTTTTAACACTAATAATTATTATAATTTTGTAGAATAATCAAATTAAAACGATAGGTAAGTCAAGAACTAGAAGTATTCTACTATCTGTAAATGGCAAAATACTTATAATGAAATCATGAAAATTTCTACGTTTCGGTTTTCGGATGCGATCTTTTTAACTAAAATATTTTCAAAGATGGCAGACTTCCGGTTCTACCGGAAGTCGACTGTAACTTTGTTGTTTTGAATAGAGCACCCTGTATATTAGTTCGTTTTTGAAATCTACGTAAAATTTTAGTATAGTTTTGTCTGAAAACTTTTTTCGAAAAATGCATATTTTTTGAATTATTAATTTTTTTGTAAAAAATTTGACGATTGCAGAACCTTACAAATTATTTTTTTATTAAGATACACTTGAAGATATGAAATAAATATTTTGCCATATACAGATAGTTTTAACTCGTCGTGGGACGCCCTCTATACTAGGATTCATTTTTTGAAGACGTCATTGTATGTTTGGTTGCCTACACCACAGATCAATATAAATATAATGTATAAGATGTACGTTGGGTTGCCTATAGAAATATCGTTAATGTAAATCATGCATTAATAGGGGTCATTAATAGCATATACACGGTCGACCAAAAAAAATTTACGATTCTGAATACACTCTTACCAGGTTGTAGGGTAATAGAAGCAGGAGCACTTGGCGGTAGGGTAAAAGTAAACGGATAACAATTTTCTCCTAATTTATTCAACAATCGTTCCTGCATTTTGGTATTGACCGCCTTTTCGGACGGTGGATATATTTGCTCCGACGCTAGGTATAGATCTTTTTGGAAATTTAAACCCATCACTTCGTCCGCTTCGCGGCCGTAACGGAAACTGCATATTATTTGACCAAAAATTTTACGATCTTTATATTCGTTATCCAACACTACCACTCCATCTAGAAGAATCCAAACGGTAAATTCAAAAAAATAATGTGCACTAAAATACATACCTATTGGCTCAACTCCTGATATATGATCTACGAAATCCCTCTTTCCTAAATACATAGTGAGTTTACCATTCGGCGATTGTTTTTTAAAAACGCGAAAATTAAAAACCATTTTTTTGACGATAATGTAATGCCTTCCCAAACACGCAGCTAACTGTAATATGGTTCAATAAATCGGATGGAATATCGTTTTATATTCGTCTTCTAAGGATTCCTAATATCATTAGGGTACGTAATTAGCTAGTAGATTAGTTAATGGGATTTGCTATTCCTTGAAATCTAAAGAAACTCCTACTTAAAATGTCTGTACTTCATAATAACATTTTGTTAAAGAGAGTTTTGTTTTTAACAGTATAAATATGTATTACTAAAAAAATTGGATTGAATCCAAAGGACTATGCTTTGATATGCTTATTTTGATACCAACTTATTCGTCTTGAAAAATAAAACATTTGATAACATTGCGCCAATGTTGCAATTTAATTAATAAACCCACAAAATCAGTTTATTTGTCAGAAAATTTCAATTCGATTACATAATCTAACCATTCAATAGGACACCACCTGCTGCGGTGAAACAGAGTCGGACTTGTGAATATAGTTGTACATACGATGAATACTCGTTTCGTCGAAACAAAATAAAAGTATTATATTTTTCAGTTGTATAAAGATATGATAGATTATAGACTGCAAAAATTTATAACTGACAGATCCTCGACAGGTAATAGGAGTATGAAAGAAAAGGGCGTATCCATTTAATTGTAGACAAACAAGTTTTAACTACAAATGACCAGTTTTAATAATTAATCGCTCCGTGTGCGTATTCAATTTAAAGTACTTAAAAACTAAGAAAATGCAGTGTTACGTTTGTGAGCATAGAGTTCGCCCTAGAGGGTTTCGGCGTTGTGAGGAATTAAACGATCTTCCAGAGGGATTTCAGAACGCCGCCCGCCATCGTAGAGGGAATAATAATTTGAATCAAAGAAATATGGGAAATTGTGAGGTTATTAATATTAATTGTTATAGACAGGTTATGACCGACATTGAAAGGGATAATGTAGGAAATGATGAGACTTCTTGTGTTGTTAATTGTGTACCGAAAAAAATTAACTCACAAAATTAGGTCGCTTCAACTCTGTCTGGTTTTATTTTTTCATTTCTTATCTCTTTACTTGGTGGAATCTGATGTTATGATTAACGCTAATGGGAAGTCTAGCAGCAAATGGCCATTCCAAGCACTTTAAGCAGACCCTGACAAAGAAACTGTTACAGCAATAGTCACTGACAACTGCAACTAATGACAGGATCACCCTGGGAAGCTGGCGTCGAAGAAATATTTGGCGATGACCAGGAAAAACCTATGTTTAACAGTAGGATTTCTGGCTGGCCACTGTCAACTGAGGAAACACCTCTATAGGTACTAAGGGGCTAGTGGACACACCTCTATGCAGGATGTGTGAACAGGAAGATGAAACTGTTAGGCATGTCTTATGCGAGTTTCCGGAGTTTTCGTTAACAAGAGAGTTTGTGTTCGGTGAATCTTGGCCTACACCTGCCGATATAAAGGAGATGTCTCCTAGTGACTTGTTCATCTTCCTGGGAAGGACAGGATGGACGATGACCTTGGAGGACAACTCCTCGGGAGGATGTACAATGGATCACATGTGGCCTAAGTGCTGTGAGCCTACACTTACAGATACAGATTGCAACTAATGTAGCATCTTAAAATATGGAAATTAGAAGAGAGGTTGCTCGCTTTTTTAGGATGTAACATACCCGAGGGGTAAACCGCCGGCAAAAATCTTGTACACCTACTTCCACATTTCAAAAAAATTCCACATTCTTCCACACACTGTTTTCAAGTTAGTTGACGGTGTAAGTACTCATGCAACCTTTTTGTAATGCAACACGTTTCCATAACAAACATATTAATTTTATAATTTCTAGAAACAATTACTTGGTAACATAGTTTTTTATGATATTTTTCCTGTTGTATGGATAACTTTAACACCCTGTATCTCGAAAACCAAAGCTCCAACGACCCATGTCGACAGGAAATGTTACGCCAATTTTTGCATTTTCTACACGCTCTTTCAGTCTGTAAGATATATTCAATAGCACCCTGTATAATGGCCTATTCAATAATTTCTAAATTCATTATTTTCACCGCACTTTGTCTAATTTATGTATAAAACTTCCACATACTTCTACTTCTACCCAATGTGTTGAAGGTAAAAATTCACAATTAAGATAAAATAATACAACTTTTGAATTGAAAAATTTATTTTATATTTTAAAACACTATATTAATTTATGCGAAAAAAAAAAACATGACATCTCAATTATCATTCTTATAGTAATTGTTTGGCTTTGGCATATCTTAAAATAGATTGAAGTTTAATCACAATTTGATTACGTAAATCGAATCGATTTATATCGTCTACGGAACGTACACACAACTCGATGGCTTCGAACAATCTCCAATGTCTGTTCATCACTTCCTTGGGGGGATTGTGAAGCAGCCCACCTTCCATCATTGGAAACATGGCATTCTTCGACAACAACAACTGAAAGACAAATCCAAACATTGAATCTTAATGTCCTGAAAACTTTGAATTATTTAGATAAATGTATAGAAAGCAAATTATATAGGGTGTTTCATTGGGAAAGAGCCTAATTTTAACTGTATATGGGGATCACTTTGGAGCTTCCAAAAACTCATATTTAATGTTCCTTCTGCACTTTATAACCGAGATACAGGGTGTTTTATAAATTTATCCTATTTATTTCGAACCTCATAACTTCCGAGTTACCCTGTTTTGAAATTTGGTACACGTGATACCACCATTACTTAGAAACTCCATCAAAAGTTTTTTTCAAAAAGATAATGCAGGTCCGGCTTAGCAAAAAATGTTAAAATTAATCTTTCCCAAAAACAACACCCTGTATAGAGATTTTTTTAAAATTGCTATTTATAATTGAAAAGAATATGAAAAATGGAATCTACTATTTCCTTTTCATTTTTCCGCAGACAATTTTACTACAAAAAATTTACCGTCAAAGTAATAATTTATGCACGTTTTGGGGGTTAACAATGGTATCGGACAGGTTTTTATTTTATTTTTTAGTTTGAAATGAAATCTATTTAATGCATCTAGAGAAGCATCACTATAAACTCAAATTAATTTCTGGGATGCTTCTCTAGATGAATCAAATAGATTTCATTTCAAGCTAAAAAAAAATAAAAAAAAACTCCGATACCATTTTGTTAACCCCCAAAACGTGCATAAATTATTACTTTGACGGTGAATTTTTGGTAACAAAATTGACTGCGGAAAAATAAAAAGGAAATAGTGGATCCGATTTTTCTATACTCTTTCCAATTATAAAGAGAAATTTTAATAAAATCTATATACAGGGTGTTGTTTATAGGAAAGAAGAGTTTTGAAACTTTTTGACCTGCATTATCTTTTTGAAGATGCTTTTGATGGAGTTTCTAGGTAATGGTTATCACGTGTACCAAATTTCAAAATAATATACAGGGTAACTCGGAAGTTATGAGGTTCAAAAGAAATAGAATAAATTTATAAAACACCCTGTATCGCGGTTATGAAGTGCAGAAGGAACATTAAAAATAGGTGTTTGGAAGCACCAAAGTGATCCCCATCTACAGTTAAAGTTAGGCTCTTTCCCAATGAAACACCCTGTATCATTTGTATATTAGACCAAAGGTGGGTTCGATTTGGTTATATGGAGCTGGAGTGGAGTGAGAGCGGCGTAGCAATCACGTGATAACGGAACGTTTGGAATGAGAGAGTTTATCTCGAACGCGTTGGAACGGATTTGAGAGTGTTAAAAATAATGTAACCTCATTTCTTTTACTTTTATAATTTATTTATTTCGTTGTTCCAGACCAAAGCTAAAAAATTTAATATGGAGTTGCTTTGATTTAAGGGCTGTTTACTAAATATAACTATTTGAATAAAATAATTATTTCGAGTCCGTTTAGGACGTATTTTACAATACCTGATGAATTAACAGTAGAATTAGACATTGTTTTAATGTTATTCTTCTGAATAATATTCCGATTATAAGAAAAACAATGACAAACCCGAAAAATCAGAGGAAAGTTTGTAACACGCATGCCCACTCCGATCGTGCCACCTTGTTGAGGTAGGGCTTTAGGAGTGAGCTCCGTTCACTCCGAAATCACAGAAACGACCGCGGGGTGCGCCGCACCTTTCGTTCCAGAGGGGCATCTCGAACGGTTTTGGAGCGAAAAGAGCTTACGGAGTCGAAAGAGTGTGCAAATCGAACCCACCTCAAGTCTATGATGAAAAAGTATAACTTTTCAAAGAAATTCGTTACGGAATTAAACAACAAGAAGGAATGGGATCCAAATACCATTACCAGACTTGGAAAGAATGCCATTTAATGGTACACATAGGGCTCAAAAGCAATAGAAGGAACTGGGATAGGATTGTTCGGGCCAGGAACCAAACACTCTGAAAGCTTGTGAAAAACCCCAAGTATCTTTCAAGCGGAAATCCACGCCATAAGTGTGCCCAGTGCACCGAGCTCTTGTGTAATCAGTTCTAAAGTGGTGTAGGAATGCCTAAACAAACTCAGTTAACTAAGCGAGAACAATATAGTCACCTTACTATGGATTCCAGGACACACTGGAATAGAAGGAAATGAAATAGCAGATGAACTAGCAATGAGGGGGACTGAAATACCTTTCTGGATGCCTGAACCCTTTTGCGGAATCAGGCCCAATGTAATATTGAAAGAAATAGGTGAAGCCAGAAAAAGAGAAGATCTGACCATTGGAAAGATCTAGTAGGACAAAGACTCTTCTGGGTGACTACAACCTGTTGGGATCTAATGAATGCATAAGTTAAAGTAAAACTGCGCTAAGATTTTTAAAAGGAATCCTAACGGGACATTGTCGTCTGAATGGGCACCTGAAAAAGCTCAAAATAGTGGAGGAAGAAGAATGCAGATTTTGTGGCATGGAAGATCCACATACTTTCCAAATGCACAGCACTTTAGAATCCTAGAGCGCAGCACCTGTGAGATTACTGAATAGAAGAGGAACATTTACCTAAGTTGAAGCCTGCAGATATCCTAAAATTCCTCCGGGAAGTAAGACTAAAGGGACTACTAGTTTCTGAGACTCTCCTCAGAAAATAAGTAGAAATAAGGGGGCACAATAGATCTTTTAGGTTTCAGTGAGTGTCACCCCAAAAATATAAAAGTCTATAAATGACATGTTAGTATGAAGAGGCTATGGTATTTTTCAGTAAATCATTGAGATGCCAATCGACTGGCAACATTATCAGTAGTAATAACCCAAGGACATTGATAATTGTTGGAAAAAATTTTATGACAGATTTCGAAAGCTTGCAACAAACTTGAGAAAGTTGTCATAAAATTTTTGAGCCTTTATCAATGTCCGAGGATTATTTGGATAGAAAGTGTTTTGCTAATCATAGAAAAAATACAGAGCTAAAACACCAAATGGTGACATTTCAAAATATTAAATATTTGAAACTTCAAAATCGAAATAAATCCGACTCCGAAGGAGGAGGGCTCTTTTAACAAAATATGAAAATAACAGAATGCAGTTTTTACTGACAACATCGTTGAATAAAAAATTATCAGGTTTATTTTGATGCACTTGTGTAATTCGGTAGAATATTTCTCGAGTAGAAGAAATAAAAGTATTATATTTTTGGGTTTACATGCGGTCACTTTTCCTTGAATAGAACTTGAAGAATTTTGTCCAAATCGCGACATTTCAACAAATTTTAAAATTTGGCATGTCACAATGACAAATAATGCGCAATTTCAACACTCGTTACCATAGTTACGGACCTACAGATAAGATCCCGCTTCATATGGGATTGTTAATACAGGAAGGTAATATTCAGTGTAATGTTGACGTGATTGGGTGAAATTGTTCATATGATAAAAAATGAGGAAATTTGATTGGTTCTTGAAACTGTCAAAAAATTTTCATTCGAATTATTGAATCTATAGCTGGGTACACACTTTTAGAACAGACACACATTTATACTTACTCTGCAGACTCCGTATATGTTGTGATCGCTGAGATCCGAATCACAAATGGCTTTGGGATCGAAAGCATATTCTTCAGCATCATGATTGGTGCGGTGTAAAATATCAGTTCTCCCACTTTTTTTCTTTAAAATAACATTTTCCATGTCGATAAAACTAATTTCCATATTTTCATTAACAACTACGTTATCAGGGGAAATATCAGTCAAATAAAGTTGAAATTCTTCATGGTTTTCCGTAAAATTTTGAACACCCTGTAGGATATTATAAGCTACGAGAGCTCGTTTGTACCAGGAAAATTTTTCGATGTAATTAACGGATTTTCCAAAGTTTTCTTGTACTATAAGTCTACCGCACGTACCGTATATTTTTGGTACGGGAAAATTGTTGTTTTTATTGAACATTTCTAGTAAAATCGGCTCTGCGTTGATACTTAAAATCGTATAAGTCGTTTTAATATTTGAGTCGTTCAATTTATCGAAAAATGTATCGAAAGTTTTTTCGTCGCAAATAAAAAAGGAAGGGTAAGGCGCGTCTTCTTCCATTCCTGTTAATTTTAATTTCAAAGATTCTCTTAACGTTTTATAATTAAAAGTTTTATCTTTTATCTCCTTGTCGAATTTATTGAGCTCACTATTATGAGCTAATTTTTTCAACACAACCGGTTTATTTTTATATTTGGCGAAATAAACGTTTTTAACACTGAAAATGTTGTAAATGAAATCCGAAACGCGGTTATATTGCAAACTTATTTTATTTTTCGTAATTTCTCTACACATTGTTTTTCCGTAACAAAACGGACACTTGTTTATCTCGCATAATTCCAACACTGTTTTTTGCTTGATGGCTAAAAATGTTAAACTGAGAATAATCGGGAGGAATAGAAAGAATATGTAGTAGGATTTTGCCATTTTCTTTCTACCGGTCATTTTTGGTGCCTTGTTGAAGCGCCTTCTGTCGAAATGAGTACAATTCTCTTACCCACTTTTCCATTCGAGTTTCTTCGTTTAAAAATAACTGCAAGAAATTGTATATCGTTTTATTAACATTATCCGAATTATTAGT
>CAJUYG010000285.1:138638-174332 GCA_910591675.1 Galerucella calmariensis | reverse complement strand
GCGCGAAGAGGTGTAAAAAGTCACAAAATCTTCAAATCTAGCAAATTGAGCTAATTCTGATGTTTCGTACACCTCCTCGCGTTTCTGCTCTCCTGATACTTCATTCTGGGGATTTGTACTAGTATCAGGAGAGCAGGAGCGCGAAGAGGTGTAAAAAGTCACAAAATCCCCAAATCTAGCAAATTCAGCTAATTCTGATGTTTTGTACACCTCCTCGCGTTTCTGTTCTCCTAATACTTCATTCTGGGGATTTTTACTAGTATCAGGAGAGCAGGAGCGCGAAGAGGTGTAAAAAGTCACAAAATCTCCAAATCTAGCAAATTCAGCTAATTCTGATGTTTTGTACACCTCCTCGCGTTTCTGTTCTCCTAATACTTCATTCTGGGGATTTTTACTAGTATCAGGAGAGCAGGAGCGCGAAGAGGTGTAAAAAGTCACAAAATCTTCAAATCTAGCAAATTTAGCTAATTCTGATGTTTTGTACACCTCCTCGCGTTTCTGCTCTCCTAATACTTCATCCTGGGGATTTTTACTAGTATCAGGAGAGCAGGAGCGCGAAGAGGTGTAAAAAGTCACAAAATCTTCAAATCTAGCAAATTTAGCTAATTCTGATGTTTCGTACACCTCCTCGCGTTTCTGCTCTCCTAATACTTCATTCTGGGGATTTTTACTAGTATCAGGAGAGCAGGAGCGCAAAGAGATGTAAAAAGTGACAAAATCTGAAAATCTAGCAAATTCAGCTAATTCTGATGTTTTGTACACCTCCTCGCGTTTCTGTTCTCCTAATACTTCATTCTGGGGATTTTTACTAGTATCAGGAGAGCAGGAGCGCGAAGAGGTGTAAAAAGTAACAAAATCTTCAAATCTAGCAAATTTAGCTAATTTTGATGTATTGTACACCTCCTTGCGTTTCTGCTCTCCTGATACAAAGTCTACTTACCGATACTAAAGATTCCTAAAATTTTTGGTGTTGAGTTTAGCTACCGGTTAGTAGATGGCGCCACATATTTTGATGTAGTGCAATAATACTTTCCGGTAATTTCCACCAAGACAATAATAACGATTTTACCAACAAAAATTGTAAATTCATGCTTAAGCCGGCTTATAAAAATAAGTTGAATGGTTCAATAAAACACATAGTTTAAATAAAATTTTTATTTGCTACTTAAATATTTTTATAAAATGGTACAATAATTTTTGTTATACAAATTCTTAAAAATAAGGTTTAAAATACAACTTATCTAGTTTCAATTTAACGATGTTACCAAAATGGATAATTTTGGTTGAATTAAAAAATATTCCGTTAAAATGAAACATATTATAAGGGTAGAAAAATTACACTGAACGAGATATATCTCCCGATCATAGTAGGTAGGATCAGACATGATGAATACATTGGAATAAATACGAGCCGACAGCTCGATGGGGCGTTTTTGGTAAAACCAATTCTTTGTAACGGCTTCTTCACAAGTATTTCACTTTACGACAGTAAGACAGTAGCGTCCGTATGAACAGGATAAGGGGTCGCTTGTCTCAATTTTGTAGCTAAGACAGTGGCGTCACAATGCAAAATTTCATGGGGCAGGCACCTTTTTGTTCAATCGCGATTAAAAGCGGCGTTTTGCAGCGTAGTGGTTATAACCACAAATCTAATGTTGTTTAACCACCAAGCTACAACCCGTGTCTTTAAGGCTTCGGCGTGAAAAAGAAGGTATCTACCCCTTTTTATTTTCCACCCCAAGAATACGGACGTTTCTGTCTTACACTTTGATCGATCTTTATAAATAAAAAAAGATCTTGTGAAGGCAGCTCGTAAGAATTAGGTGGTGCCATTTTAACGAAAATCACTGAGCAGCTTCCAATTACTAAGGGTGCCTCGCCGCACAGTCATATCGTTAAAATTTGGTATTCATCCGAATACATACATTCATAGGGGTAGCATTGAAAATGTCGATGTATGTACAGTATGCATTTAGACAAAACGTACCACATATTAACCATTGCTCTAAAATCTGCCGTGCTGATTGGTCCGCGACTAAACGCGGTACGTTTTGTCTAGATATGGTCGAAAGCAGGTACGGATTGCCCTCGTATTAGAAGCTGATGTAACATAGCAAGAACGCATTCGGCAAAAAAGAGAGTGCGATTGATACTAGGATTCTACGGGTTTCAATGAGAAATAAAAAACTAAAAAAAAAAACAAGAAAACCCAGGCTTAAACCCGTTTGATCAAAGTGTAACTATGTATAGAAATATCAGAAAATAAGAAATAAAAAACTAAAACAAAAACCAAACACCTAACCCGGTTTCGAACCTACGACCCCTGAGTTGTAAGCACAATACCCTAACAACTGCGCTAATCAGCTCACATTCAGATACATCGAATAGAAGGTTAAAAGCTTCTAATACGAGGGCAATCCGTACCTGCTTTCGACCCTATCTAGACAAAACGTACCGCGTTTAGTCGCGGACCAATCAGCACGGCAGATTTTAGAGCAATGGTTAATATGTGGTACGTTTTGTTTAAATGCGTACGGTATCATACACAGAGCTCGGAGAAAAAACTCAATCGACAATTTACAAGTCCAATTCCCGAACTCTATATGTACGTTTATGTACATACAATTTTTACACATAAATGCAAATTAACATAGGCTTTCAATGGCTTTTCAATGGTCGTAACTAACTATGTTATTTCCCATTTTTGTGTAATTTCAGAGTGTCAACATGTCAAGTTGGAACAAAGAAAAACAAACACTCACTATAATATTATTCTTACTCTAAAGTGACTGGGCATTTAAAAAAAATACATCTTTATCGATATAGGTAACTGTAAACGATAGATAGACATCTTTCTATTATTAACAATACAACAATTATTAAATTAGCAAAAGCAAGTATTTAATAAAATTAAACAATAATTCATGAACATATCGATATAGACATTTTTTTAAATTTTATACAATGCAATTGATGAACTACTATCAATATAACCCAGTTCTAATATTATAACACACCATAATTTTCTGATAATGGTTTCATTTTACCATTTTTTAATTGCAATAACTACAATAAATATTGCAAAACAATATGAAATCAAAAAAATACAATTATCCAAGTATTTTTCTTCTTCCTAATTTCTTCAAACGAATGGATTATTCCCAACGATACCATCTGGGAACCTAAAAAAAATAACATAATGATTAGAATCCAGTAACAACAAACTGATGTTACATATTTATCAGTGAGCATTTCTCATCTGCAAAATTATGTCTCCCATTTGATAAAACAATATTTTCAAACATTTTCCATGAAAAGAAGTCATTAATATATTCACAGGATTGAAAAAATTAACATAATCAGCAATTTACAATTACTAATGGTGTCTAAGCCCTATTCCTACCCTTTTTGTGTTCGATATTTCCCATTTTTGTTCTTTCTTTTTCATGTTTAATTGAAACCTATGTAGGATATTTTCAAGTGATATGCTAACAATAGTTGAATTTATCAATAAACACCTATATTCTCTAAAGTTGGGATATGTAATATTAAAATATTCATACTCATATACTCATACAACTATATGAATTTACAAATAAGACTTACCAAGGACCAATATAAATGAATCGGAAAATAGTGAAGTCTGGAGGAGCTCTTATTATTGCTTATTGTACATCTGTTGTTCAACAATACCCTACTAGTCCAATAAAAATGCTACTCTGGTTATTGAAGCAATTATATCTTGTATCGACGAAAACTTGTAGACAATGATACATCTGAAATTGAAACAAAAATCAATTCTACGCTACCCTTTATTTTAAGCTTTTTAATTAAGAAACTAAAAATATTGCGGTACCTTTTTTTTACAATTTTTTTGATTTAGAAACCAAAGGTTTGCGCTACCTTTTTTTTACAGTTTTTTTGATTAAGAAACCAAAAATTCGCGTTACCTTTTTCTTAATTTTTTTGATTAAGAAACCAAAAAATTTGCGTTACCTTTTTTTACAGTTTTTTTAATTAAAAAACCAAAAAATTCTGTGTTGCCTTTTTTTCAACGTATTTAATTAGGAAACCAAAAAAATTTTGCGTTACCTTTCTTTTTATTTAAGGAAGAAAGATAGATTGAGCCAAGATGGATTATGGAAAATTTAATAGGCAAAGATGAAGTACGAAGTTATATTCTAATAAAAGATGTATTTTTCATAAAAACAAACTCTATTTGCTTATGTCCATTGATATAATATCTACTTCCAGGTATAGGCCAAGCAATAGGTAAATATTTTTGACAAAATTTCTAGTAGAAACGGATGGTGCCATCATATAATAGACATTCGCAATAGTATACTTTTCATCTGTTTTTTTCATATAAAATAAAAAAGTACATAAGCAATCTCTATGGTATGTAAGGATAAATCGTAGGTAATTGAAAAACGAACAAAATGAAGTTTTTTTTATTTAAATATTTCCAATAAATCACTTAAAACATTTGCATGTCAAAAAAATATAAAAATTATACAACGTAATGTCTTATATGATGGCACCATCTGATTTCTATCAGTACGTGAACTCTGTAACAGAATAGAAAAAAAAGTCTAAAGGTTGGATTGTTTTGTGGGTTAGACTGTTTTGTTTTCCTAACATAGAAAGAAATTTCCTTTCTATCCTGTTACAGAGTTGACGTGCGGATTTTTGTCAACAAATATTACTATACTTGCATGCTCTATTTTTTGGCCTAGTAATGTTATAATATTAATAATAATTATGTGTACTTACAGTTAAATCTTATTAAAACATACAGTTCCTCCATTGCATTGTCCTAATATTTTCATATTCCATTAAAATAAATGTAGAATGTTGTTTTTGCTCCATTTGCCTAAAACATACACAAATATTAAAATGACTATCACCAAGTGTTGTGCTCATCTGAAATAGATATTTGAACTCATAAATAAATCTTACTGAACTCACCAAATCAATTAGCGAGTTTCTCTAATCAACAAAACACAAAACAATTAATGTTTGATGAAACCAAAATATCAAATGTTTTTTACATAAAAAGAATGCACTAGTACCGACAATGTGCAACAAGTATTGACAATGTTTGTACTGGTATTATACAGCTAGAAAAAAATTATTTACAAATAAGACTTACCAAGGACCAATAAGAATGAATCAGAAAATAGTTAAGCCTCGAGGAGCTCCCATTATTGCTTATTGTAGTCCAATAAAAATGGTACTCTGGTTATTGAAGCAACTGTATCGACGAAAACTTGTAGACAATCATACATCTGAAATGGAAAAAAAAAACATCTACAGTTAAAACGAAGTAACCATGTTCAAATGAGATGGCTCATTGGATTTTTTACAGCTAATAATTTTCACAAAATGATTGGAGGGTGTAAATGGTTAACTGTGTTAGTAATATTTATTGTAGTTTTTATAGAATAAAAAGCTATCCAAATAATAATATTAACGTCTATATAAACATACCGTTTTTGTATAAAGTGTTAGGTTAGTCACATATTTTGTCTATGGTTAGTCGTGACATGAAGTCATGTCAATCGTCAATGTCATAGATAAAGGATGCGTTTATGCGTTTATACCCGAACGAAATCAGAGTGAAAAGGGTCAAAAGAGCCAAGTGGTGGTTAAACGAACAAAGCGGAAATCACAGAACTACAAGGAACCGGAAACACCTAGTGACAATTCACAGGAAACACCTAATGACCGGAAATGTCAATCATAGAATACTAGAACAAGATCAGATAGGTCACTTAATACAAATATTTGACACTGCCACCTGTCAGATTGTAGTTGAAATAATTTCTCATCAACTTTTCTTCTAAATGTTGGTGGCACTGACGTGATCAATTTTAAATTGACGTTTCTACCTTCTAACCATAACATTTCTCATTAAATTCATAATTTTAATGAATATTTAGGCTCTAATTTATGCCCTAACCAGTAAGAATGGATGTAAGTGGAGGTATAGAAAATAGTGGCGTTTCTGATTTAATAATAAAGCTTTGTAATAACCTGGCAAAGAATAACCAAGGTAAAAGTATATAATTCCAGTGAAATACAGTTAGTAAAATTACAAATTATTTGCAGCAGTAGCCTCAGATTTGTGTAGAGTAGCATTTAGTTTTTTATCTACTGTCCCTACCACTTACGGAACGAATAACGTCGGTGAAGAATCATATATAGTGTCTCAAATTAGGCAAAAGTTAACTTCTCAATCTAAAGAGAAGTTTGATGTCTTATATTCAAAATTATGTGAGTCGGTAAGTACATTTTTTTAGCCTTATATAATCAGCACCTTTGTATACACTTGTATTTATTTTAGACAATATTACAACATCGATGTGCCTCTTTAAGTTTTCTGTATCAGTTATCCAATGGAGTTATTAAATCTAATAAAGATGAGGTTCCAACTTGGAGTACTGTATCAAAAGAATTGGATAAACTTAAATCTCAAACTAGTCTAACACAATCTAATTCTCAAGATAGTGTAAGAAATTTGTATGAAAGTAAAGAGAAAAAGAAATATAGCAGTGGTTCCCATTCTGGTAGTTTGACTGCTACAAGAGCACATTCTCAGACTACCACTATTTCATCGTATTGGTCCAGAAACGATTTACCAAGTTCTTCAAAAGTTATAAGTAATTATTTCTAATTAATTTTCTTATATTCAGTCTCATAAATATACCCAATTTTAGGTTTAGCATCAGTAACAGAACAAGATCTTCTCTTGGACGTAATATATTCATTTCAAGGAATCGAAGGAAAATTTCTTAGAAAAGAACCAGGCGGTTTAGGTTTTACCATTGATCCGAAAGCATGTAAACATCTCACAACCTTCCAAAAAGGTATTTTGGAAAGATTAACCGGTATGAGCTTCCTCCACAATCAGTTGAAGAGGTATTGCGAAGAAAATGAAAAACAGAGAGGCATTATCTCTCAAGCTTTGATAGCTACTTTAAGTGATGAATTGTCAGAGTATTATAAAACTGTTGCTTTGCTACAAGCCAGTGTAAGTACGAAATTTTTAATTTATTTTAAACATACTCATTCTTCTTTTTACTTGGTTAGATTTCCAAACAAGGAATGTCTGAAAACTCCGAAATGACTCTTAAAAGAGCTCTCTACGTTATGTACGATCCCCATTCTAGATTCGAATGGCTAGCTTATATATCCGAACAATGTAGCGATAAGAAAGGTGGGGCTCTTATTACAGCCATTCACGGGTTTCTTCAACACGGTTCAAAATGTGCAAGAGAGGTTTCAGAAACTGTTCTCAAGTCTGTTTGCAAACCGCTTTACGTGATGCTTTCCAGATGGCTTTTAGATGGGGAATTAAACGATCCTTACAATGAATTTTTTGTCGAAGCTAAAAGTATAATAGCAGCAGAAAGATTGTGGCACGATAAATATAACGTGAGACAGTCGATGGTACCGTCTTTTATAATGATGAATCAAGCAAAGAAAATTCTTGCTACGGGAAAAAGTATTAACTTTTTAAGGCAAATTTGTAAAGATGGTGGGCAGTTGCCGGGGAGAGAATCTTTACAAAAATTATTTAAAAATAGTACAGGTAATGTTTTGAAAAAAATAGTATATTTTTTTTAAGTAATTTTGTTTTTAATTTTTAGCTGAAGCTCTTTTTGCACCTGAACAAAGTATAGAGTTTCACGCTACTTTAGAAAACGTTTATAAAGAAACTTCTATAAGAGTTTTAGATTTACTGAAAAATAAATATAAGTTGTACGAACATTTACAGTCTCTTAGGAGGTATTTACTTTTAGGTCAGGGAGATTTTATTAGACATCTTTTGGAACTATTAGCGTAAGTAAATAATATTTTAATATCAATATACCACTTTTGAACCCGACCCCTTTAGATTTTGCTGACAATTTTACATTATGTTCTACCCTTTGAAAAACATTTTTGAGAATTTTTTTGTCCAACCTTAAAAAAGTTATGAATTTTTGGAAAAAATGGTTTTTTTATTTTCATATAGCCATAACTTCTTTAGAAATTGACTTGTGGGTAATTTTTAAATTTTTTTTTTCTGAATCAACTGCGAAAAAATACGAAAAAAATTCAACATGATCAACTATATAACATATTTTAGCATATTTAGCTAATATGAGGAGACAGCAGATTTGTATGGCCAAGTTATTTAGAAGGATAAAAGGTTGGATGTTAAAACCGGAACGTGTGTGCCGAGCCTAATACTTTTTTTTCTATATTTTTTTTTTAGAATTGAAACCAGTAAATTCACATACTTACTAGTAAAATGATACATTTCCTCCATAAAACTTCAATTAATCTGATAACTATCCCCACTTTTCCCGGAGTGAGCCGTTTTTTTTTAAATTATTAAAAAAAAATTGTCAAATTTCCGCAAACTTTATTTTAAGTTTAAAAAAAATGGCGAACTTGGAAAAAATGTCGATTTTACTCAAAAAACCGATTATTTTATATAATTGATCAGTTAAATTTTTAATTTGACAACTATCCCCGCTTATCCTGGAGTAGGACGATTTTTTTCCAATTATTTGAAAAAAAATTGTTAAATTTTCTTCAAAGTTCGCCATTTTTTTTTAAACTTTAAATAAAGTTAACGGAAATTTTTTTTTCCATTTTTGGAGATTTGACAATATTTTAAATTTGTTTTAATTAATTAAAAAATATATGAAAAAAAAATCGGCCCACTCAGGGATAAGCGATTTTTAAAATATATTTTATAATTATTTAAAGAAAAATTGTAAAATTTTCAAAAATGGAAAATTTTTTTATCCGCAAACTTTATTTAGTTTAAAAAAAATGACGATTTTACTCAAAAAATCGACTATTTCATATAATTAATCATGTTAAATTTTTCTCGTGTATTTTTTCGGAAAGTTGATTCAAAAACATTAGTTTAAAAAAAAGATACCCACAAGTCAATTTCTAAAAAAGTTAGGGATATTTGAAAATAAAAAAGCCATTTTTTTGAAAAATTCATAACTTTTTTGAGGTTGGACAAAAAAATTTGAAAAAATTCTCAAAAATGTTTTTCAAATGGTAGAAAGGATGGAAAATTGTCAGCAAAATCTAAAGGGGTCGGGTTCAATAGTGATCGATTTGGTACTTAATAAATAATTTCTTTAGTCCCGAATTAAACAAAGAAGCAGAAAATATCTACGGTCACACCCTGTCAGCCATCTTAGAATCGGCCATAAGAGTCACTAACGCCCAATACGAAGACGAAGACACACTAAATCGATTAAACGTCAGTTTTATGAGTCATTCTTCCGGCGATACAGGCTGGGACGTATTTAGTTTAATGTATATAGTAGACGGACCGATCGGTACAATTTTCCAACACACAATGCCAACTTACCAAAGTCTTTTCGGAGCTTTATGGAAAGCCAAACGTACAGAATACGCTTTAGCTAATATGAGGAGACAGCAGATTTGTATGGCCAAGTTATTTAGAAGAATAAAAGGTTGGATGTTAAAACCGGAACGTGTGTGCCGAGCTTAATAATTTTAATTTTTATTTTTTTTTAGAATTGAAACCAGTAATGCATTTAATTCACATACTTACTAGTAAAATGATACATTTCCTCCATCAAACGCAGTATTATTTTCTATTCGAAGTATTAGAATGTTCTTGGGCGGAGATGCAACATCAAGTTAACAAAGCTGAAAGTTTAGACGATATAATTACGGCCCATACGGGATTTTTAAGTTCTGTACAAAGAGGAGTATTGTTGGATGAAAATTCGAGGGTAAGTTTATTTATTTATTTATTTGTTTATCTAGTTTGATGATTTTATAATTTTTTTTTCTACGACTGTGCTTTTAAATCCACTTTCCCGCACGCATTTTAGTTTTGAAAGTAAATTATGCAAATTTTGACCTTATTTAATAATTTTTTACTTCGGAAGTTACAACTATTTTTACAACAGGAGAATAAATAGTCCATCAAATAAAATCTACATCTTTTCTAGCTTTTTGCCGCATTTTAAAATTTTTTGAAAATATAAATATAAAATGATGAAGATATTTTGATATAACCCTATACATTCTTTGAAGTAGTGTCATAAAACAACTATCAAAACACCCGGGTTTGATATAAAAAAAATTAATCAAATAAAATTCTTTCATCTATAAATGACTTAAAACCGTTGTCGTCACCTTCATCGTCATCTTTATGTGACCTTCAACCGATGCCATCCTCATATACGTCATCTACTTACCAGTTAATACCAAATAACTCCACTGGACCGGCAATTTTAAGTAATTTACAGAATGCATCAAATTGTGTTTCTAATATTAATATTTATAATAATAATAATAGTTTTTGTTCAAAGTTTTCTATATGTATGTTGAAATAAAACAAAAATGGGTTGGTATACTTTTTTGTATATACGGTCGTAGAAAAAATAATGTTCCTAACTCATGTGTAAAGTGTCTTTCCCGCCCTTGACCGCTTCGCGTCGTTCGGGTTAACTGCAGTCGCGCGCGAGAAAGTATCACTTTCCGCATGAGTTATGAAAATAATTATTTATTTCAGCAATTATTTTCTCATTTAATTTCCATATACAATTTCGTGATGAATTTGGAATCGTATCAAGAGGCGCTTTATCAAGAATGTTTAGACGAACACGAAGCTTATACTCAATATCAAAATAGAATAAACAGCGAACGTGGTTTCGGTACCAATATAGAAAACGATAACGCTAATAAATTGCGTCGATCGACGTTCCATCATTTTTTAACCACGACCAAAGTTAAGGTGAGTTTACAACGCTCCTCGGTGGTTATAATATTGTTAGTTCAATCGGGTTAAATAAAGGTCGATTCAAACACCACATCAGTCACGCCACAATTCCGACGCCGAACCGGTACCGTTCCGTCACTGAAGCGGGTCGAATCCTGGCTGCTTGGAAACTGTCCGGCGACGGATAAATGTGAACGCCGCCGGATATTTCTATTAAAGAATTGTTCGGTTCGGCGCCGGAACTGTGACGTGACGGGACTGATGTGTTTGAATCGACCTTAAGGCGGATTCTCATGCATCCGATATACGACGATCCGAAAGTCTTCCTATTGGCTGCGAACGGCATTTTACAGTTGATATTGAAGTTAGCTTTCCTGTAGTTTGATTTTCATCAAATCAAAATATAGTTTGTGATGAATGACTGGCAAACATTGTATTGCACAAACCCAAGCTGACCTTATTGTGAGGACGGAAATTGGTTCTCTTACACAATATATTATCTTAGTCATTCTGGGACCAACAATAGCTAATAAATTGTTGAAAGTTTCACTTGGCATTCGGAGATAATTGAAATATTTGTCTGGATCCGATAATCTCGTCTCCTTAAACAAATTGTGATGGACCCCTTGCTTTATTTTGTTTTTATAAAGATTCCGGACCCAAATTATTTTTTTTGTTCGTTGTCTCTGTCTCCTTCTGAGCAGTAAAACGGTTAAAAGTAATAATATTATTTAGCTTTCTCCGTTGTTCCGTTGTTGGAGCTGATGAAATTTCATTTTCATAGTATGTAATAATAAAGAAATGGTAGGTAAAGGACCTTTTACACAAAAAACCATACTATATCTATGCAAAAAAGGAACAGTGAGATTAGGAGGCATACGATATCGGACAAAAGTTGAAATAATTTTAACAATCATCCGACAATAACATTTTCGGATGAAAAAAGTCGCCAAATCATTCTGATAAAGTTCGTCGGATATCGGATGCATGAGAATCCGTCTTTAGCATCAAAGGTGGATGTAAAAGCAGTAGGCGAGATTTTTTGATGGAATATCTTAAAAATATTATGGTTAATGATAATTCGTTGCTTCTACCGGTTTTTAGGCTGTGCTAAATGCACAATAACAATTCATAGCCTAAACAACTAAAAATGGACATGTTTTCGAATTTTACTCAAAAAGTATCAAGTTTATCGTGTATATTTATGGATACAAAGTTATAGAGCGTGAAATTTGCTATAAAATTCCGTGGTTCAAAATGTAAAAATTTCCATCACTGCAGCCACAGCGGATAAATAAGTGAAAAAAAATTGAAAAAAAAAACAGCTGTTTTTCAGACGCAAAATACTAATGCAATTTATGAAGCAATGTAAATCATTATTTTTTGTCTTATAATTATTTTATCTCGAACTGAATGCAATAAACGCGGTTTCGATATCTTTTTTAGTTGATGAGTAATCTAATTGTTAATAAACATTGAGTAAAAGAAATAGACATTGTTAGAATAAAGACATATGCCACAAAAAATTGCTTAAACTTACAATAATGTTTTTACACATACTAGAAGGTTACAGCTATCATATACAATGATTTAACCAACAATTTTTTCGGTTTAACTTACTCAGACGTTAGTTTAAAAAAGTGGTTCAAATTTTACCTTAGTAACAATTAAGATATCTGTGCGGTTTTTCATTTTAATTGGTATCTGAAAAAAACCTACTTAAAGGACTTGGGAAAACACAACTTTTGACGTTTTGAACGTTCAATTCGGACCATTTAATCCCGAGTTATTGAATCCCAAACTTGATCAACGATTTTAGGCAAAATAAACAGCAAGGTAACGAAAAAAAAAAAATACCGACATGCAGGTACGATTCAATCTCTAGCCACATATTATAACCTGCTATACTCAGCCATACCCTCCCCTCGGAATCACAGCACCGAGACCCTTTTCCGCGCACATTCCCTCATCTATCTGATTTAATTGTTGATAAGTTATGAAAGGTATAGTCAAAGGTACTCTTATCGTGCGGGTCATACGATTCATCAAAGACATACTCACAGTTCATGTTTTTTTTTATTACGTTTAATTATAACTTCCAAATAAAGTCCGTAAGATAAATAAGACAGACTTATGCAATTTTGACGGGAAAAAGAAGGATATTTATTTAGTTTTCAGCCATTCTAAAAAGTCTTTCACCAGCGAATTTTTTATTTAAATGTCAGTTTGACAATTCAAAGTGACAATATATGATGTAGCTATCTTGGTACGTCTATGTAGCTATCTTCATGTTAGTTAAAATAAACTTCTTCTCTCCGGGTGTATTTGTTATCTCACATTTTGGTAACCTCTGTGTTTTTTGATTTGATACATATGGTTAGTGACCTTTGAACCCGCACGATAAGAGTGCGTTTGACTATAGTTGTGTTGAAAAATATCTGGGAAGTATGCAGAAGGACCCGCATGACAGTATTTTTTTTTTCGTTATATTGTTGTTCGTTTGCCGTGAACCGTTGATCAAGTTTGGGATTCAATAACTCGGGATTAAATTGTCCGAATTGAACGTTCAAAACGTCAAAAGTTTTGGTTTTCCAAGTCCTTTAAGTAGGTTTTTTTCAGATTCCAATTAAAATAAAAAACCGCACAAATATCTTAATTGTTACTAAGGTAAAATTTGAACAACATTTTAAAACTAACGTCTGAGTCAGTTAAACCGAAAAAATTGTTGATTAAATCATTGCATATGATAGCTGTTACCTTCTAGTATGTGTAAAAACATTATTGTAAGTTTAACCAAATTTTTGTGACATATGTCTTTATTCTAACAATGTCTATTTCATCTACTTAATGTTTATTAACAATTAGATTACTCAGCAACTAAATAAGGTTTCGAAACTGCGTTTATTGCATTCAGTTCGTGAAAAAATAACGTATTATAAGACAAAATAATGATTTACATTGCTTCATAAATTGCATTAGTATTTTGCGTCTGAAAAATAGCTGTTTTTTTCAATTTTTTTTCACTTATTTATCCGCTGTGGCTGCAGGGATGGGAATTTTTACATTTTGAACCACGGAATTTTATAGCAAATTTCACGCTCTATAACTTTGTTCCAATAAATATGCACGATAAACTTGATACTTTTTGAGTAAAATTCGAAAACATGTCCATTTTTAGTTGTTTAGGCTATAAACTGTTATTGTCCAATTAGTACAGCCTAAAAACCGTTAGAGGCAATTGATTATCATTAACCATGATATTTTAAATGATTCCATCAAAAACTGCTTTTACATCCATGGACTTTGTATTTAATTTTTATTTTTAGGTAAAAACTTCTTCAGAAACTTACGATATAATAGTGAAGAACTTCCTGGAGCTTCTTTCGAAAAGTGTCAACATGAATTTGAGGTTATTAAGTGTCCGATTGAGCTTTAACAATTTCTATAAAGTTGCATGACCTAAAAAGGATATAAGCGAAAATGTCACATTCGAATGCGAGCCGGAAGGCGGTGATAATAATTTAGTAACACATTCTCATAATTTAAGTGATTCTTCCGATAATTTTGATGTTTCCTTCCACAATTTTCCATGCGATTTAAATACTTTTAATCGTAATGTTCCATATAATGATGTAGTTGGTAATGAAAGTGGGGTGGAGAGTAAATATGGTAGTCTTACGTCATTGTTGGGTAATAAAAAAAAGAAACGGAAACATATCTGATGTTGTGTCGGGTGAAAAGTGATTTTCTTTTTAAAATTCCTCTAAATCTTTGATACTGTTGACGGTTTTTAAAGTTAGTTGCATATCAAATGTTTACGTATAAAAAAAGTGAATCTGTAGTTTTGAGAGAGTCGTTTTTCACCCGGATTTTTTTTAAAATTAAGTTTATATCTATATATACAGCGTGTCCACGGACGGAGTATCCTATAGGTGAAATATTTTTAAATATTAATTTAGTGAAAAATGTTATTCCTGATAAAAAGTTTTGCTTGTTCAAATCCCATAAAATGATATAAAACTCAAGTTTTTCAAAACCCGTCTCATTTTATGGCCAGTTTTATGAAACCCTGGAGTCTGACTTTTTGATATTTCTTCACAAATTGGCTAAAATCTCGAGAACATAAGGTTTGCAAGGTTCTAGTCTACGCCATTCAGAATTGAATTTTTTATGAAAAGAGGAATTTTGAAAATTATGAGTCTTCGCGAATTAGTATTTCAATTTTTACAGTAAATTTTGTTGAAATTTAAAATTTTTAACTGTAAAATTCCCATTTTGACTGTAAATTTTGGTGAAACTCCCATTTTGAACTGTACATTTTTATAAAATTCTCATTTTCAACCGTCTACCTCTTAGATTTATATTCTCGGCCATCCCTCGTATCGTAAAATACTCCTACCACAATATTTAGTCTATTTTCAATTATACTTTCTCAAAATTATCTTAAAATTTCAAGGAAAAATTTCTTTGAATTTCAATTTTTAACTGAAAATTTAAGTAAACTTCCTATTTTAACAGCAAATTTCAGTAATACTCCCATTTTCACTGTAAATTTTGATGAAATTTGAAATTTTAACAATAAAATTCCATTTTAAATGTAAATTTTGGTGAAACTCCCATTTTGAACTGTACAATTTTATAGAATTATTAGTTTTAACTGTTTACCTCTTAGATTTTTCTTCTCGGTCATCCCTCGTATCCTAAGGGACTCCCCACCACATTACTTAGTAATTTTCCAAAATTATTTTATCTCTTTAAAGCAAAATTTTTTTAGAAGTTCAATTTTCCACTGAAAATTTAAGTAAACTTCCTATTTTAACAGCAAATTTCAGTAATACTCCCATTTTCACTGTAAATTTTGAAATTTTAACAATAAAATTCCATTTTAAATGTAAATTTTGGTGAAACTCAGTTAAAACTAAGAATTCTATAAAATTGTACAGTTCAAAATGGAAGTTTCACCAAAATTTACAATTAAAATGGAATTTTACTGAAATTTACTGTTAAAAATTCAAATTTCATTAAAATTTACAGTAAAAATGTGAGTATTACTGAAATTTGCTGTTAAAATAGGAAGTTTACTTAAATTTTCAAGTGAAAATTGAAATTCAAAGAAATTTTGCCTTAAAAAGATAATTATGGGAAAGTATAATTGAAAATAGACTAAATATTGTGGTGGGAGTATTTTACGATACGAGGGATGGCCGAGAATATAAATCTAAGAGGTAAACGGTTGAAAATAAGAATTTTATAAAAATGCAGTTCAAAATGGGAGTTTCACCAAAATTTACAGTCAAAATGGGAATTTTACAGTTGAAGGTTTTAAATTTCACCAAAATTTACTGTAAAAATTTAAATATTACTGAAATTTGCCGTTAAATTGGGAAGTTTACTCAAATTTACAGTTGAAAATTGAAATACTAATTCGCGAAGACTCATAATTTTCAAAATTCCTCTTTCTATAGAAAATTAAATTCTAAATCGAATGGCCTAGTCTAGAACCTTGCAAACCTTAGCGATATTAGCCAATATGTGAAGAAATGTCAAAAGGTCAGACTCCAGGTTTCCATAAAACTGGCCATAAATGAGACGGGTTTTGAAAAACTTGAATTTCATTTCATTATATGGGGTTTCAGAACAAGCAAAACTTTTCATCAAGAATAAAATTTTTCATTAAATTAATATTTAAACATTTTTCACGTATAGGATACTCCATCAGTGGACATGCTGTAGATTATAATAAGATTAAGAACACGTGTTGTTAATGCCACTTGAATAAGACTGTTGATGTTTTTTTTAATTTATGTAACATAAATCTTGCTATATTATTATTATTAAATTAATTTTTGCAAAAAATTTGTCTATGAAAAATAATTTTAATATATACAGAGTGGTTCATGTAAAATAAGAGAAGTTTTGTATGCATAGCGAGCAGAGAGAGTATGGCAAGTTCGTGGCTGTCTGTGTATGTGAATTTTTTGTAACTAAGTATGAGGTAAGATGTTGGATTTGTTACAATTTTTTGTAAATAAATTTTTCGTTAATAGCTCTCTAATTTTACCAGCGTAAATTTCAAAAATTAATGTTCGTTGTAAGTAAATCTATCATTATTAATATTTTACAATAAATTTATCAAAATGTATACTTTGTTTTTTATTTTATTAGATCTGTTCGTAGAGCAGTCAAAAACGGTTGGAAACTGGACGACTCATGCGCAGTGAATAAAAAGCGTTCACAAAAAGACTCTGCGCATGAGTCCTCCAATTTCCAACCATTTCTGACTGCTCTACGAACAGGCCTATTAATACCTACGTCCCATCGAACTGTGAAGAAAAATGTTTGTAATGAATGAAAATCAAAAACAGTAGGATCCAATTTTTTTTATAGAAATTTTCGTTTTCATAAAAAATGTCAAGATCAATTGGTAACTTTTTCGAAGACTTAGCAACTATAGTTGTAGATGTTGAAAATGGGTTGATGTTTACCAATAAAAGTCAAAAATTAGAACTATAGTTTGTTTAAATATACAACACATCATATTAATTCACAAATACAACACAATATTGTTCAATAACGTGAAAATAATAATTCAAATCTCACTAAATACTTATGTTGAACCTTCTACAATTAAATCTTCAACAGACACACCATCATCAGTACAAGATAGATAGTTTTCCGTCAAAATACATCAAAGTATGACTGGAGATGTAACGTTTGTAGAACTAAAGGTAAATCAATGCCTGGGAGGCTTAAACAACTATTACAACTAGTCGAATTAGCTTACTTTGAAGCGAAAAAAAAAATAATTGTTAACAGAATGGAAACAGTTGGAAATGGTAAAGAGTCGTATAATAAACGTAGAAAAAATAAATGCGTGAGCAGGGATGTTTCCAGATAACCTAACTCATATGTTGAAGGCTGCACAGAAGGCAAAATAAGGGCAGCATGGCTGGGAAGATTAATGGGCAATGTGAAAGGACCGGGAGAGTGGAAGCGGAGGATAATTGGTAGGACGGAGCAGAGTATGCTTTATGGCACGGAAGTGTGGGGTGAGAAAGCAGTGGTGAATGCGAGTGTTAGACCATTTCTGCGGATGCAGAGAGGGATACTCCTGAGGGTGGTGCAAGCGTAGCTACAGGACAGTGGGTGGACTGGCAGCAGCGGTGCTGTCAAGGTCCTATCCATTGGACTTGATGGCTAGAGCCAGACAGAAACGCTGGAGGAATGCAAACAAAGAGGAAGTACATGAATGGAGGGATGAGGAAATGGAGAGAAGGTGGGATGAGTATTAGGGGCGCGATTGGGAGCAGGAGAAATTGGGTGGACCGGAAATTCGGGGAGGTGAACTACTTCTTGACGCAGGTGATCACAGGGCATGAGTTGCCTCCACAAGATTGGTAAAAGAGAAACTGGGGTGTACGAGAGATGTGAAGTGGAGGATGATGTGGGACATGTGTTCAGATGTTGGAAGAACGAGGAAGTTTTGGAGAAGTTGGAAAATAAACTGGGAGAGACGGTGTGTATTGGGAAAATATGGTGGAGATTATGTTGAGGGGCGAGGAGGAATGAATGGAAATAAGTGGCGTAGTAAAGAGCATGATTGGGGTATCTGAGAGGTAGGAGTGATAGAAGGGAGAAGATGACGGAGAATGTGTGAGGGACCGCCGGCGTTGCCCGTCTTGAAGTATGCTAGGGAGTAACGGCGAGTTTGAGGTGGGTTTGGTTGGTAGGCATTCCCGTGGGGATGAGTCCAGCACTGTCTGGATACTGTTTGAGGACCCATTCGAACATGAGTTCCCATCTCGGCCCGAAAAAAAAAATTTTTGGGGGGTGAAATTTTGGATTATTGCGATTATTGCGACGAAAGTTGACATCAGAGAGAAAAGTATACAACGGAAAAGTTGTAGATCGTAAAAAGATGTACAACTTTTGTAAAATTGCTTTTTTCATATAACTCCAAAATATCCGAGTAATATACGAAAAACCTCTTTTATTATTTTTTTAATTTTCATTTACACAATAATAATTTTATTTTGACGAAACTTGGCGGAAGTATACCTTTTAGTGTCCGAAAAGTCCACAAATTTTTTTAAGATAAAAATATCAAGAGAATTCAGAGATATAATCCCGCTTCCCGGCCCAAAAAAAATATTTTTCAAATTAAAATTCACCTTTGGAAAATTGTCGTAGAGACTTCATTCATGTCGTTCTCCATTTAAAAACATGCTCAAAAATTGGAAAAATCAAAAAATGAATTATATATATATATTTTTTCACCAAGTTGAGTGGAAGAGCAGATCCTTCAGGGGACTCTGTAGATATCTGAACTCTACTTTTTGGCTGCCACTAAGGTGATATGATTTTTGTTTACGTTTTATTTCTATTGTTTTTATTTATTTTGCTTTATATTACGTGCAAAATGAAAAATAAAAAACAATAAAATCAGTTTTTCGCATTTTTCTCAAAATATTTTAGGTTATATGAAAAAATAATCTATACAAAAGTTGTGTATCTTTTTACGATCTACAACTTTTCTTTAGTACACTTTTCTCTCCGACGTCAACTTTCGCCAAAAATCGCAATAATCCAAAACTCCACCCCTTTTCACCCCTCAAATATATCTAGAAGCACGCATTTATTTTTTTCACATTTATTATACGCCTATTTACCATTTCCAACTGTTCCCATCCTGTTAACAATTTTCTATTTGTAAAAGTTTGACTATATTTGTTAGATAAAAATAAACTTTCTAAACATATTTTTTTATATTCCAAAACACACAAAAATACATCAACGACATTTACTCAACAACAACAACAAAAAAGTGAGAAAAAAATCACGCGATTTTGTTAGATTTTTTCATAATAAGTATCACTTTGTCGTCCTCATCACTTACACACATCCTGGTTAAATCCGATGCCACCGAGGCGGTATCACAATTACTAATTCTTTCTAGTTCGTCGCCACTTAGCACTACGTCGTTGTCCATTTTTAAATTCGAAGAATTTGTGGATCTGCGAGCGATGGTCAGTTCCGGTGGTGGCATGTTGCAGGAGATGATGTCGTTATCCGGTATCGCTATTGATAGTTGACTGATTCTAGAAATTTTTGTTTTAAATCAAATATAATGTGGAGAATGTTGTTGTTTTTAAATAAAAAGTTTTACAAAAAAATTACACTATTTTGCATATTTATGTAGCAACAAAATTTTTGGGAAAAGTGGCATAAGGTAAAGTCGAAATAAATACATTGAGTGAATTTGATTATTAGGATTTTGCGACAAATTGGGAAGAATTTGAAGAAAACTTTTTTAGCCTAGTCAAAATACACATAAATCCTCACATGAAATACAAAAAAAAACTTGAAAATTCAAAATTGAGTATTTAAAAGGGTTGTGTTCAACACGAGAAAAACTTTACGAAGATAGTTTTTGTTTTTTCACTCTAATTGCTTAAATAATGAAAATACAGAAAAATGTTAAAATCAGAAGTTGTAGCTGATACATTTATCTAAAAATTTTATCTGGAAAGTTATAGAATTAAGATAGAATTAATTTCAGTGGTAGTCAATTCGTAGTTACGCGCGAACGGCCCGGGAGCCAAAATTATTAACCGCACGACTTGAAAGTTAATAATTTTGGGCTTATAACATTCTGAAAAAATAAATAAACATATGTAAAATGTAAAGAAAGATCTCGGCTTTTAGATAGAAATACTTTCAAATTTGAAAAAGTAGATTTTTTAACTGTAAAATCAGTTTATTTATAAAAAACTAGAGCTAAAAAGTCAAAAAACAATTATAATTAATAGTTAATTAATACTTATCCCAGCGATAATTCCTTCTAGATTTAGCATTGCAAATGAGCATAAAACATTATCGTTATAAAAGCAGGGATATCAAGAGGAAGTTGGTGAAAAAAACGACTTTAGTAGAGGTATACGTAGAAAATCAATGATAATACATAAAAAAAAATTTTAATGTTTTTGTAGATACCCCATTTTAGAACACATTTCACTTGAAATTTTTTTCTCAATTCCATTGTTTACTTAATATCGTAAAATTAAAAACATGAAAATTGATGTTCAAAAATACTACTGAGGAAATTTCGTATATCTTGAAAATTAATGCAGATACGAAAAAAATGTTCAGGCAAATTTTGTAGATAAATGTATTAGCTACAATTTTCAATTCCAACCTTTTCCTGTAATTTCATTATTTAAACAATTATAGTGAAAAAACAAAAAATTACTCAATGATTTTCCGGGAAATTACATGCCTAGCACCGTAAAATTTTTCTCATTTTAATCACAATCCTTTTAAATACTAAATTTTGACTTTCATAGTTTTTTGTAATTTTTGCGGCATTTTACGGATATTTTTTGTGCTTTGACTAGGCTTTAAAGGCAGAAAAAGAAGATTTAATGCTTTGGCGAGTTATTAAATCTTGTGCTTTTCTTTTAAAACAAACATGCTTTCTACGACTACCACATTATTTTTTTTACCTAGCGATGTGTTCGAAAGAATTCGGCATCGTAGTAGAAACTTTAACTCTTAAAATATTTTGAAAACATTCCGTTGAATTCGGTCTAAAAATAAAAATATTTAATAGTCTAGTCAACAAGTGCCTTTTTGGCCAACTTTTTTCAGCAGTCTCCGAAAATTATGATCGAGATGTTATTCGATTCGGGATGGCATCTAGATGATTTTTGAAAAAAAATGAAGTTTCGCAAACAAAAATTGTAAAAGTTATTAACAATTAACTAAAAAAAGGGGTTTAGTTTTATGCAAATATCTCAAAAACTAATAAAGATTTTTCAAATTGAAAAAAAGATTTGAAAAGAGGAGGAAATTTCCTAAAAAAAACCCCGACTCCCGTAACTGTAGGACCAATATTTATAATTTTCCAAGAGGGATGAAAATACGGCCGAAAACGGGTGTTCTGGCTTCCGTAAGCCACGCCTACTTTGAACACTTTATTAATAAAAATTATTTTAACATATTAAATATGAAATTTAAGAAATAAAAAAATTCTGGGGCTTACTGGATAGATAAATGAACAATAATCCGCCTGAAAAAAAATTTCATCACAATTTTTCAATCAGTTATTCAATTGTTAACTAATAATTTTTTTTCTGCTTGAACATGAACATTGCAAGTGTGATAATTGTTAAACTATAAATTTGGGATTTTTTTCCTCTCTTGGAGCAATTCTTGAAAGGCTTCACAATAGATCCCCGTTGGAAAAATTAAAAAATGTTTAATTTTCAGGTTTTTATTAATAATTATCGTTGTTGCACAATTAAAATTTTTTTTTTTCAAATATTAATATCCGTGTTTATGTTAATTAGAAGTTGCATAAAAATAATTTTTTTAAATTTTTATCTGTTATTGTTTAAAAAATTGTTATAAACAAATGCGTTGTTTATTAAATAATTGAAAATTTTTTTATGGAATTTCAATCTTTGATACAAATAATGATTTTTAAAAGAAAAATTGTTCCTTAAAAAATTTTTTCATTGTTTAAAAACGCATTTGTTAATTAACAATTATTTCCTCCCACTTCTAATTAATATTAGGGAACAATTTTTTTTAAATCATTAATTATTTTTCTTTTCGATATAAAAAAAATAATTTTATTTTATTTATTTTTTCATTGTTTATGTTATCAACAATTTATTATAAACAAATAAATTTTTACCTTATATATTTTTTCCTATTCTACTTACCGTCAAAAAAACATAATAACATAAAAACGGATCATTAATAATATTTGAAAAAAAAAATATTTTTTTCAATGATTAATTTAAGTTTTTAATTTTGCAACAACGATAATTATTAATAAAAACCTGAAAAATAAACATTTTTCAATTTTTCCAACGGAGATCTATTGTGAAGCCTTTCAAGAATTGCTCCAAGAGAGGAAGAAAATCTCAAATTTATAGTTTAACAATTATCACACTTGCAATGTTCATGTTCAAGCAGAAAAAAATTATTAGTTAACAATTGAATAACTAATTGAAAAGTTGCGATAAAATTTTTTTTCAGGCGGATTATTGGTCATACATCTATCCGGTAAGCCCCTGAATTTTTTCATTTCTTAAATTTCATATTTAATATGTTAAAATAATTTTTATTAATAAAGTGTCCAAAGTAGGCGTGGCTTACGGAAGCCAGAACACCCGTTTTTGGCCGTATTTTCATACCTCTGGGAAAATTATAAATATTGGTCCTACAGTTCCGGGAGTCGGGTTTTTTTTTTAGGAAATTTCCTACTCTTTTCAAATCTTTTTTTTAATTTGAAAAATCTTTATTAGTTTTTGAGATATTTGCAAAAAACTAAACCCCTTTTTTTTTAGTTAATTGTTAATAACTTTTGCAATTTTTGTTTGCGGAACTTCATTTTTTTCAAAAATCATCTAGATGCCATCCCGAATCGAATGACACCTCGATCATAATTTTCGGAGACTGCTGAAAAAAGTTGGCCAAAAACGCACTTGTTGAATAGATTATAAAGCGAAATTTTAACAAAATTAGCCGTAATAAAATTTAAAGGAAATACTTACAATGGTGTATACCTAACGACCGATGGTGTTAATTTGAAATCTGGAATGGAAAATCGTCCGGGGTCGAAGAAAATCGCGGATACGTTCGGTTTTATTTCGTATTCGCTGCATTTTGTTACACCTCTCAATTTATCCACGTCAAATTTAAGTTTATCTAAAAAAGGGAGACGATAAATTTTGATTCAAATTTTTTTGTAAATTTTGTTATTTACTTTTATCAATCGGTCCTAAAAGTTGTGCTATACTAAACATATAATCCGGCGTCCAAAAGTTCGGTATCCTAACGAAAATTTTACC
Organism: Galerucella calmariensis; assembly: GCA_910591675.1. NCBI lineage: Eukaryota > Metazoa > Arthropoda > Insecta > Coleoptera > Chrysomelidae > Galerucella > Galerucella calmariensis. The sequence goes on along the minus strand of CAJUYG010000285.1, from coordinate 150,698 downwards.
GGTATCGACCGGTAAATAAAAACCTAATTTATGCAATAACAAAACAAAAGGTTGATGCTTTAAAATATTCGCTTGGTCCACCGTCCACGGTACCAAAGGAACCGGTAAATTTAACACTAAAACATAAAATTATCGATACACCCTCGTAAAATAAATTTTGAATAAAAATAACTTACGTGCAAAATAATACACAGTAGGTTCTAATATATGATTAGTTTCCTTAAATTCATCTGGGTTAGCCAATATTAATTTGACATAGCAAGTTTCCAATAATAAATTTTGCAACCAAATTAAAAACTTTCCTTTATTTTCTTTCTGTAAAAAATCTTTAATAACTTTGGTATCGCTGACAATTAAATCGTCCTCGAAGACGGGAACCTCTTCGACGATCCGTATAATTTTTTTTTTCACATCTTTTCTCTCGATTCGTCGATGTCGTAATAAATCGTCGTATTCCTCGATCGTTATTATATTTTGTTCCAACAATTCCTCGATAACTGATATTTGGGATTTGAATTTGAATCCGCTTTCTTCGTACTTTTCAGTTATTTCGGAAATCGTATCGATCGATTTTCTACTTTGTTTATAATATTTCAATAGATTTTCTTTTTCTTCCTTTGTCCACCTAAATAACATTAGTATTTCATCGAGAGATCTGTATCTGGGGCAGAAAAAAACAATAATTTTTTTAATATGCGTACAATGTGACACAAATTTGATAATTAATGTTATTGTTTTAGTACCCATCGCCTCAATATACAATACAATTCGTAACTACCTCGTATATAATGTTGCGGTAGAGTCCGTTTCATTAGAGAACGGACCACTGACTGTGCACACAAATGAGGAGAAAATGGACGACAGCGTCCTTTTTGTTCGGAAACTGTCAAAAACTCGTCTCTGTGCTTTCCGTTCTCCAATAAAACGGACTCTACACTGTGGGCCGAAATAAAGGGGTACATTTTTCAATTAAAAAATATACTCCTTTATTTGGGCCCACAGTGTATATAGAAATCACCAGCATGTATCTTCAATTCTTAATATGCTATTAAAATTTAAAATTTTACTCAAAATATCATGAATATAAAAATAACTGAATACTTGATGAAAAAAAAATTAAGAGGCTGCAGATATTCTCCCAGCCTGAAAAATGCTAATTCTCGACAAATTTTGGTAAATAATTTAATGGAAATCTGAGATGAAAAAGGAAAGTGTATTTTTAGAACTTGTACATTATATTTGTAAAATTTAGCATAATTTAATGTGAGTGAAAGTCAGTAAAAGAATCCCCAACACCTTAAAATTTATTTTTACCACGAACTGGTTCTTGGTATCGTTCTCGCAAGAGCTGTATTTCCAGGTTCCAGCTGTTTATACAGTGTGTACATAAAGTAACGTAACTTGCCAATATTTCGATTTCCGTTAGGTTTACAAAGAAAATGTTGAATAAAAGTTATTTCAAATAATCTAGTCCATCTGCATAAGTCGATTAGATGAATACAGGGTGCACCGTTGCTTCAAAATAACTTATTAACATATTTTTTTAAATAGTACACCATATATTTATATTTTCAGTTTCTCATAATCTATTAAATTACAAATACAGCCGTCAAGACCGAAATTCTTTGATTCCCGCCCGAAACTTGAAATCTTTTGCGAGAAACCTGAAATTTTGGCGGGAAACTTGAAATTAATCTATTTTAATGACAGAAAAATCTACTACTTTTTTGACAAACAATTTCTTTATAATTTTAGATTCAAACCAATGTAACTTTGGAATTATTAAAGGTAGAATTTATTTGCAATTAAATAGATTATGGAAAACTGAAAATACATACATGGCGTACTATTTAAAAAAAATGTTAATAAGTTATTTTGGAGCAACGGTGCACCCTGTATTCATCTAATCGACTTATATGCAGATGGTCTGGATTATTTGAAAAAACTTTTATTCAACAATTTTTTTTGTAAGCCTAACGGAAATCGAAATATTAGCAAGGTACGTTACTTTATGTACACACTGTATAAAAAAGTTCTTGAGACTGCTTGGGTATAAAGTGTCGATAATATTTTTACAAATTTATTCCAAAGAAAACGGAGAGATTATTTTATTTCAATTTTTTTGTTGAAGTTGACTATAGATACTAAATCAAAAACAATTATCAAAATTTTGCATATATAAATATCGACAAAAAAAATAAGTTAAATTTACCAAATCATCACCTAAAGTCCGAAAATTGTAGGTTAGGGTACATTGTTAGTAAAAATTAGTGTTTTTCTGTACCTAAAATGAAATTAAATATTTTATAAAAAATTATTTAAAAAACTTACTCAGAGTTAGTATTTTCTGTGCTATTGCCGTTGAAATCGTTGACGGATGATTGCGGCGGTAATGGTGTGTTTGTGCTTTCAATACAGTGCGTTCCGGAATTGTTGATGAATTTGTGAATAACGTATTCAATGAGATCGGACCAATCCTGAAAAGAAAATAAATAAATACGAGTTTTTTTTATGTTAAATAAATTTATTTACATCGCAAAGTTCGTAATCGGTTTCCCAAATTTGTGAAAATGTTTTCAAAATCCTCGGTTGAAATAAAGTTTCGACGTTATTGAGATCGCCGCCGATGTGATGCATCATCGTAAATATGCAGTTGTTGATGAATTCTCCGTTTTCTTTGAAATTTTCCAATAACACTCCATATTGGCGCATAATTTCGACAGTTCCAAAACTGAAAAAAATTAAAATAAAAAAATGTTGTTCCCTAATCAAGTAAATTTTTAATAAACGTACTTTTTTAAATGGTTCATCATGTTCCAATGTTGTTCTTGTTTAGAACAAGAATTATCCAGGAATAAACAAAAATTGTGATTGGTTAAAATGAGATCCTGTAGATATTGTTTACTTTGCATGTTGACGTTGTAGCGTCTCAACAATAACACGAACAACATTTTTAAATCTTGCATTTTTAATATTTGCGATTGCAATTTGGCCAAGTGATCTTTATCGGTATCGCTTAAATGTATCATTTTTTGATAAGCTTCTAGTCCTTGTAGAAATTCTCTAATTGCCGTTACCACCTGGAATTTCAAAGTTAAAAATACAAAAAATGATAAGTCGCTGAAGAGTTCACTTTGGGCTCAATTTGTAGGTCACGGCAGGTGATTTTAAGCGAGAAAAAACTGGAAAACGGGTTTCTCGCTAAATGTGCTGGCTAAATATGCGAATTAAAGAATTTTTCTTCAGGTAAAAAATGAAGATCGTTTTATTATCTACTAAAGTGGTTCCGATCATTTTTTTGAGAAAAATATTTTAAAAAGCGGTCAGTTTTTTTCCACAAGATTTTGAGACTATTTTATTAATTTGTTCATATTTTTCAAAAAAAAATCTTTTATCCAAACATTTTTTCATAATGGAGACTTGGGAGGTCTTGAATGATCTCAGGAATTTTTTTAATACCTTTTTTTGATAAAAAATTGATTTGTTTAATTATTTATTGACAAAGAGTCCGGTTTATGATGTGCATTGAAAAGCAATATATAGGATGATACATTTTTAAATCGCGCTTGTTCCACAGATTGTAGAGAACTCCGAAAACGGTTGAAAAATGTAAATAAACAAATCAATTTTTTATCAAAACGCAAGATATCGAAAAAAAAATTTCTGAGATCATTCAAGACCTCCTAAGGTTCCATTATAAATTTTTTTTGGATAAGACTATTTTTTAAAGAAAATATGAAGAAATTAGTGAAATAGTCTCAAAATCTTGTGGAAAAAAACTTTGACTGCTTTTTAAAATATTTTTGTCAAGTACAAATGAGCTGCAAGTCACATGGAATGATAGCTACGGGTCTTCCCATTCCGATGAACTTTGAATCATCGGAAAATGTCAATTTTTTGACGAGTTATGGAACAATTCGTCCGCCCCCTGCATAGACAGCAGAATTTCTACAGGCAGAGCATCAGCTGAGATGAGGAGACTTTTAGGTCTCATTATCTCGATAACTATCGAATTTTCGAAAAAAATTATAGGGACCATTTTTGTAGATAATAAGACGATCTTCATTTTTTATTACAAGAAAAATTCTCTAATTCGCCTATTTAGCCAGATATTTCCCCCCCTTCCGTGAACTCAATCGAGTTAAATTTTTTCTCGTTTAAAAACACCTGCCGTGTCCTACAAATCAAGTCCAAAGTAAAAAGTTTTCAGGGACTTTTCAGGATCTTTGTCCCTTCATTTACTGGGGACTAATTGGGTTAGGAAAAATATTTACCAAATGCAGTCTGCGTAAACAAGGTTTTAAATCCAGGTCCGGCGTGGCGCAACTAATTTCCAATTCCTCGCAGGACCAAATACCTTGGAACACCAAATACGACAAAATATCGTAACTTAAAACCGGACTAATATGTTCCGGATCTATTTCGAGTTGTACGGCGAATTTTAAGAAATACGTTATCAACCAGAAAAAATGCGACGTTTCGATTTGAATGTGGATGTTGGATAAAAGTTCGGCGTATAGATTGCCAACCAAAGTTCCGTATCCTTTTAAAAGGAAATCAACAGTGAATTCTTTTAAAATGTTCGCTATATCTTCGTCTGTTGGAAGATGATGTATTAAACCTTTCATATTTATACTGAAAAATAAAAATAAAATAGCTATTTATGCCATCACTTACGAAATGCCTAATTTTGTGTAACGAGTGAGATTTTTTCTAATTTTGAAGAAAGTAATAAAAAAATAAAATTTAATATAATTGATAAAAATTTGGAAAACATAAATTTAGTTTTTTGCTGTTACTTCATGTTAGTTGTAATTTTGACATTTTGTAAAAAAAGTCTAGACGGAAGGTTTTTAGCGAGATTGATATATTTTCAGTTTTATTTTTAAAAAATGAGTGATTCAAATTCTGAAGAGCTACCAAGCGATATTGAAGATGCAGCAGGTAATGCTCTATTATCAGTAATTCCCAAAAAGTCAAAGGCAGTTTATGATTTGGCATATGAAAAATTTGTTACGTGGTGTGATGAGAAGAAAATTAAACATGTTTATGAGAAAGTTTTACTTGCATATTTTGAGGGTAATAAAGATTTAAAAGTTTCCACATTATGGACACTTACGCAATGTTAAGATCAGAACTAAATCTGAAAAGGAATATTGATATTAAAAAATATACAAAATTGGTAGCAAATATTAAAAGGCAAGCGGACGGGTACAGTGCTAAAAAGTCAAAAGTTTTCATTAAGGAAGATTTTGCCAAATTTTTAGTGGAAACTGATGACAAAGAATACTTAATGGCTAAGGTTGCAATGATAATTGGAATGGCTGGAGCATGCAGAAAAGCAGAATTAACATTTCTTCCCGTTGAAAATGTTATAGACGAAGGAAGCCATTTTCGTGTTGATATCCCACCTTCAAAAACAAAAGTTATACGGCAGTTTGCAATTACCACTGGAGACATTGAAAATATGAATCTTGTTTAAATATTAAGAAAATATATTAAGTTGCGACCCCAGGTTCTTGAACACAACAGATTTTTTTGTAAAATATGCGAATGGAAAATGTACCAGAAATCCTGTGGGAATTAACACATTTAGCAGTCTGCTAAAAGTTATTACAGAATTTATTGGTCTTTCATATCCTGTTCTATATACTGGCCACTGCTTCAGAAGAAGCTCTGCCACTTTCCTAGCAGACAGTGGCGCTGATATTTTAAAATTAAAGAGGCATGGAGGTTGGAAATCTACCTCTGTTGCGGAGGGATATGTTGAAAATTCCATGAATAATAAAAAACTTATAGCGCAAAAAATATTTGGTGAAACATCTAATGCAATGTGCGCCGCTTCCCAAATAACAGCAAGTTCGAGCTATGAAAAAAATATGTCGTCGGGAATTAATTTGAATAATTGTGTTATCAATATTTATAATAATTAATTAATTTATAATTTATGTTTTTAACTTGTATTATAACAGTTTAATAAATAGATTAATTCTTTTTGTCACTAATTTTGAAATACATTTTTCGTCACCAATTGCATAAAATTTTACTTTATGCAACTAGTTACAAAAAGTAAGACGTTTCATAATGTTAATCAGTTTTAAAAAGTGTCACTTTATATGTCAAAATTAGAAAAAAATATTTTCGTACATTTTTTTTTTTAAATTCACTTACATATTAGTTTTTCTCCTCTTCACCAGCTTCTTCCTTCTCAATTCCTTTTTATCCAACGTAATAGTGGTTCTATTTTTGTTGGTAGTGTATCGGGTTTTTTGGAATATCGGCGGTTTTTGATACACCGGTTTTTGATCTTCCTCGTTGCTGGACGTCGAAATCGATTCTTGATTTTCGACTTGCGTTACATAACCACAATCGGATATTTCAGATTTACATATCGAAGCGGATCTTTTTATAAAATTTTGATTAGAAGAAAAAAAGTTAGACTGAAAAAAAAATATATATCAACTTGAAAAAAAAAAAGTTTGATAAGATTAAATTCACCTCCATACTATGCCCCATCGAAGACACCCCGCTACTGGTACTGATTTCTGTTTCAATACTTTTATTCCTCATTATGGAATTTAAGCTACTTTTACTCCTATTTTGAACAGATCTGATATTTTCAGTCTGATTGTTTTTCGTCCTTTCCATTATAACCTAAAAATATTTATTATAATACTGCAAATTGTAAACATTTTTTATCCCAACCCTGTTATTATTCGATTTATTTCTGTCATTTCCACCACAGTTATCACTAGAATCAGAAGTGGGATCTGATGTAATAACCGGTGAAGAATCGTCACTTCCTTGATCCGGTGGCGATGTGTTACTTTCATTATCTTCCGAGCTATCGCTGTAAGAAGCTTCTAACCATAAATTTAATAGTTTTTGAAGAGTCCCAACGTGTTGATCTTTATAAATTAACGCTATTAATTGGACTAAAGTAACGCCCCAGTAACCCTAGAAAAATATTCAACAATAATACTATTTATTTAACTCTTCTATTATTTTTATTTTCACCTTTTGTGTACACGACATCAGGTAAATGATAATTTTATCGATGCTTTGAGTGAACAAGTTCCACATGATCTGATTTTGCATGCTGGTGTGATAAAATCCACTAGAGGACGGTGCTTTGTTTTCGGGGATGTGCAAAATGTTTCTCAATAAAAGTAAACAATTGTTAATATTGTTGCATTGTTCTAAATCTAATTTAGAGTCGGATTCCACTATGAATTTCATGTGGTCTACAATGGCTTTTGTGCTTTTGCTTTCTGTGAAAACTTCTTTGCTCGATGTTAATAGTTTGTTCAATTCGAACATTGTGTGATTCCCGACGTCTGTACTCGACATGGCTTCGTTGGAAAGAAGATATTCTAGATACGAGAAATTATTATTATTTATATTTATTGAAATAAGTACAAAAATATACTCACCAACTGGAATAGTTAAATTAACCAAAATTTTAATGGTAGCATCGATAATTTTAGATGCATCGGTAAATCTACCGTCATCTTTAACGTGAAGTAGTAACGGTATCAAGTTTTTTTTTATATTTTCACCAAAACCGATTGCTCTACGAAATGTTCTTAACGTGCTGTCTTCTGCTGCTAGTTTCCGTAATATTTCTTCCAAAATAGCTGCAATAAAATTATAAGTAAATGCGGAATTTGCTAAAAACTATAATTTTACCTAAGCAATCTTCACTAACGGTGATATCATCTCCATTTTCAACTAATAATGAAGAAAACGTGTTGTGTATTGGATTCGAAGCAGCTACCCACGTCATATCGTCGTTTTTTACTCTGAAATAAAATTAATATTTTTGATTTAGACATCCCGTATATTATACATTGTATACAGTGCTATTCAAAAGTCCCCTCCCCACCTCGTATCTTTTGAACGGCTACACTTACATTAATAAAATTTAGAGGGTGAAAATAAAGTGTTGTAAACTTCTTTACGAATGGTAACAGGTGACCTAATAGTAATAGATGACGTCACAGTGCCACTCTGGCCAAAAATTTTAAATAGGACCTTATGACAAGTGATATCTCGTTTGGAAGGCATTGACATTGGCTACAGAGCTATATTAATTTTTTTTGGGCTTATACTAATTTTGACGGATAAATTAAATAAATACCAAAATTATTATTTCACATTTAAATATTGAAGATTTTTCAGTCCGCCTCTGGTTAGTTGACAAAAAAATCGACGTTTTTAATTTAATAGTATTTGTTGCTTTGTACAGTTTTTCTAAATAGCTTAAATATTTAATTTTATTATTGTTTAACGACACGTTTAAGAGTTTACATAGGCAAAATGGTACGTACTCAAGCCGACAAAGTAGCAGCTATCTTAATAATTGGTGAATCTAGAAAGAATCTCCATGAAGCGGAACGTTTATTTAATGAGAGATACCCAGATCGCCCTATCTCGAGAACTTATTTGAATGAGCTTCTTCACAAATTTGAAGCAGCAGGTAGTGTTCAAGATGTCAAACGATCTGGTCGACCAACATTATTTAGTGATGATAAAAAAATTGATATGGTTGCTGAAATGGTAGTAAACCCTACTTCCTCTTCAACTAAAGATGCGTCTATCTGTGAAGTAAGTAAAAGTACAATACAGAGAGTGTTGGCTAAAAATAAATTTCATCCATACAAGTTAAAAATGGTGCACCACCTTTCGGATGACGACCCCGACAGAAGACTCGAATTCTGTGAATGTATGACAAATAAAATTAGTCAAAACCCACATTACACAAAAACAATTTGTTTTAGTGACGAAAGTACCTTTTGCCTCAATGGAAATGTAAATATACAAAATGTAAGGTATTGGAGTGACACAAACCCTCACACCTTTCGTGAACAACATACCCAATTTCCAGTCAATGTTTGGGCAGGTATTTTGGGAAACCACATAGTTGGTCCTGTCTTCCTAAATTCAAATTTAAGCGGTGAAGTATATCAGGAGATGTTACAAAATGCAATTGAGCCGTTAATTCTTGAAATTCTGGAAGATAATCCAGATGAACTCGGCCATCTGGAAATAACATTTCAACAAGATGGTGTTCCTGCACATTATTATGGTGCAGTAAGACGTTACCTGGATGAAGAATATCGAGGTAGATGGATCGGCCGGCGAGGTCCTATAGAATGGCCACCTCGGTCACCAGATCTGACACCATTAGATTTTTTTCAATGGGGGTACTTGAAATCCAAGGTTTATACTACGGCACCAGATAGCATTGGCGTTTTGAAAGAAAGAATTATTGAAGAATAAAATATATATAATATCAGCTGACACATTCGAACGAGTACGACAAGATTTTACTAATAGGATGTATTACTGCCAGGAAGTAGACGGAGCACATTTAGAACACTTGCTATAAGAATCCATTGTTGATATTTGATTAATTAAATTTTAAAAAATAATTTCAATAATTTTGGTATTTATTTAATTTATCCGTCAAAATTAGTTTGAACCCAAACAAAATTAATATGGCTATGTAGCCAATGTCAATGCCTTTCAAACGAGATATCACTTGCCATAAGGTCCTATTTAAAATTATTGGCCAGAGTGGCTCTGTGAAGTCATCTATTACTATTACGTCACCTGTTACCATTCGTAGAGAAGTTTACAACACTTTATTTTCACCCTCCAAATTTTATTAATGTAAGTGAAGTTGTTCAAAAGATACGAGAGGGGGGAGGGGACTTTTGAATAGCACTGTATATCTTCAATAAGAGTAAAATAATGTGCATGGAATATTATCCTTAAGAGATGTACATATGCCATCGCTAACTTTTCTGTAGACCTATATACAATTTCTTAATAAATTATTAAATAAACAAATACAAACTTTGAATCCATGGAACCAACACTTATGTAAACTAATTCATATGCAGCAACAATCTGATTGAATAAACTACAACTGGTATAATTTAAAATTAGCAATAATCTCGATCTAAAAAGATTCAAATCGTCCTTGATCCTTCAAGATCACTTTCTCTAACAACATTTCATACGGTATATTATACAGTTAGTACCGTTAAGATAAATTTAACGGTAAAGGATTTATGGAACACTAACGTTATATTATTATTGTTACTCCTTTTTATTTCGCAATGTTTACATTCTTTCTATGGTACGTAATTAATGTACCGTTAATCGAAGAAAATTATAGATATAAATTTCATTGCATCAAATTAATTTCGTTAGGAAAGCCCAAGGGTAGAAAATTTCGTGAAAAACATAAATTATTTCTTCAGCTGTCAGTTTCACTGATTTCCATCCATCAATTTTGGAAAAATAAATAAAATTATCTATTCTATATACAGAGTTTACGTAATTTATTTACCAGAATGAAAAGGAACTTGTGAGCTGTCGGTTGCATTGACATTTAATTAGAATAATAAATTGATTTTATAGATTGTCTCTAAGTATATATTTTTGATTTGTTTGTATATAAATATCAAATAAATCGTCAGAATCTAACAAAAAGGCTTCGTTATTTATTAATTCGTACCATGTGGTGTATTTTATTAATTGTTTTAATAGAGGCATTATATCCAACCATTTTTCCAAGATTTGTTTCAATACAATAACATTTCTTGTTGATTTTAAACAATTAATTATATAATTTTCAAAATTTTTCGATGAATTAATAGGTAGGATAATTTCAGTGTTCTCGGCAATTAAGTGACTAAAAATACAACTTTCATACCATTTCATATTTATAACAGATAAATAAATTATATTTTTAAAAATTCTTGGTAAATTTTGTTTCGATGATTTTGATAAAATTCTCCAATTCCATAAATTTTCTGCGAAATACCTAGCCGAATGTAGTTTTGTTTTTAGGATAAAATGCGATTCTTCTACACTTTTGTTAACTTCCAACAGTTTCATTATTTTTCTTTTTATTGCAAGTTTTCTTGAAAAATCCGTTCTTCGAATAAGTTTCCAATGGGAATTAACTGAAGATTTATTTGTTCTTTTAAACTTTATATTACACAATTTATTTCGAATTAAGTTAAATAGATCTGTAATTGATGCTTTATACATTGAAAAACTATATTTTTGTATAAATTGACATATTCTTGACGTATATAAAGAGATAAGCTTAATTGTCATGGAAAATTTTACAATTTTAAGGACAAAGCAACATAATTTGAACAATAAATAAAATATAGACATAAAAATTCACAACAAAATGGAACAGGAAACTCAAGTTAGGTGAAGTTCGTAATTTCGCTTATTTTTTCATTTTTATTAGAAGGCCCCTATACAACTGTAAAACAGTTTAAAAATATGGAAAAAAATTCCTAGATGACGAGGTTTTCAAAGACTATTTCACTAGAGTAAATTGATAACTGACAAAATTTGAAGGTTTTGAACTGGCAATTTTTTGTCTTGTCGCGGCAATTTTTTGACGTTTAATATATTAAATCTATGTGTATAAAATTCTATCACTATGTGATAAAATTCAATATAAAATCTTTGTTAGTAGTTTCTAAGGAAACTAAGTTGTTTATTTATTTATTTAACTGTCTAAAAATTATTAAAACTGTTTCAAAAATTTAAATAAGTATTATTAACATGATGAATAATACAAGATTTGTAAATAATTCAATAAATGAAATAGAGTGTACAAATTGAGCAAAGTATACCGCGAAATACAATGAAGACAAAAAATTCTGCGTGGGAACAGTTTAGAATGTTTCTGGACGCACGTAATTATACGTTAGAAAAGGATACTTCTGAACAAGTTATAGCAAAAATTCTTGAAGATTATGGTTTTAACATAAAAAAAAGAGATGGAACTGATTATACTGAAGCTAGTGTGAAAACACTTTAGAATACGACTGCTCAAATGGTTCAGGAAAAATATTTTCTGGAATTTAACATCAAAATTGATCCATTTAAAGATATTACCTATAAATTTGCTAGATTGGCCAGGGATACAAAACGTAAAAAGTTCCAGGCTGAACCTGAAACCAGAAAAAGAAGTTCTAACGCGTTTACCAAAGAAGAATTAATGGAAATGGTAGAAAGCTA
>CAJUYG010000285.1:84391-128638 GCA_910591675.1 Galerucella calmariensis | reverse complement strand
TAGCTTTCTACCATTTCCATTAATTCTTCTTTGGTAAACGCGTTAGAGCTTTTTTTTCTGGTTTCAGGTTCAACCTGAAGCTTTTTACGTTTTGTATCCCTGGCCAATCTAGCAAATTTATAGGTAATATCTTTAAATGGATCAATTTTGATGTTAAATTATAGGAAATACTTCTCCTGAACCATTTGAGCAGTCGTATTCCAAAGTGTTTTCACACTAGCTTCAGTATAATCAGTTTCATCTCTTTTTTTCATGTTAAAACCATAATCTTTAAGAATTTTTGCTATAACTTGTTCAGAAGTATCCTTTTCTAACGTATAATTACGTGCGTCCAGAAACATTCTAAACTGTTCCCACGCAGACTTTTTTGTCTTCATTGCATTTCGCGGTATACTTTGCTTAATTGTACTCTCTATTTCATTTATTGAATTATTTCCAAATCTTGTATTATTCGTGTTAATAATACTTATTTAAATTTTTGAAACAGTTTTAGTAATTTTTAGACAGTTAAATAAATAAATAAACAACTTAGTTTCCTTAGAAACCACTAACAAAGATTTTATATTGAATTTTATCACAGAGTGATAGAATTTTATACACATAGATTTGATATATTAAACGTCAAAAAATTGAATTTTAATGTAGCATCGGTGGTTCAGTGGTAGAATGCTCGCCTGCCACGCGGGCGGCCCGGGTGCGATTCCGGGCCGAAGCATATCAATCGCTGCTTCGTAAATGAGAGAGAAAGACTCAGGAGAGAGCACACGCACGCAAGCAAGGCACATAACGAAGCAACGTAACATAACGTAGCGTAACGTAACGCGTAACGGTCAGATCTTTTGCGTCGCGACCCCCTGACGTAAAGAACTAAAGTTTCAAAAATTAAATCAAAATCGGTTGAGAGATGCGGATTTTACTTGGGTGCTTCCAAACAAAATGGGTCACACTGTAAAATATAGAGAAAATAAATGTCGATTATTTTAGGATAATCCCGATACATTTATTTATCAACCTGCTCATTCGGAATCTTCCTTGAAATCGTGTCCTCTAGATATTGAATCACAAAGGTACAAAAGTAATAATAATATAAGTAACGAAAAATTAGACAATATTTTGAAAATGTTTCAGGCAAATTCATAAACCATTTTCTTCGGGATTGGTAAGTTTCTTGAAAATCTCTATAGATATATAGATAAATTAAATTAAATCTAAACATTCTTATCTGAAGCAAAGTGAATCTTCGGAAGATCAACCTAGAAAAAAATTGTTATACAAAAAAAGCCTGTCAGTCGATACGGAAAATAAAAAATCGACTGAACGTAAACAACATTCAAATGATGATATCGAAAAGAAAGATGTATCTCTAGATGACTCGTATATTAGCAGGGACGCATACGAACAAAATGATGACACGGTAAAAGAATGGAGAAAAGTTGATTATGAGAATTCTGAATACAGCACCACAATCAGCATGGGTTCAAATGAAAATCATCATTATGAAATAGGTAGCCAGGTAGGTTTTTATATATATATATATAAGGGGATCTGTAAAGAAATATTTAAATTGAAATAGATTTTAACTCATTTGGTTAAACGCCTTTGGTTTTGGATGGTTCGTGTATCGATTCTCACAATTTTCGAATCGCGATAATTATTTTTCCCAGTACCCGTATTTTACTGTTAGGTAAGTTGGTACTCTTTGATGGCCTCGGATTTGGAACAACCTATAATGACCTGTATACATTTTATATTAGAATACCTATTTAAGTTGGCATTTGCAAACATTTTATTGTTAATATTTATACCTACTAGTTTCATCTGTAGCTTACTACATTATTACTTTTTGATGTAACTTTCATATTTCCCTTCATATTTGCTACCAGTTCTTTTTATAATTATGTTTAGATTCACCAATTAAATATCCTGACGATATTCCCTTTCTTATTTTAATTCCCACTAAGCGGAATAGGTTACAATAACAATTATTGCTGGATGTTTTTAAATCACCCTGGTAAGTGAACGTTTATTCGTTTTAATCGCTAGCGGTTTGCATCAACATCGTATAAGCACAAGCACGTGCACGGCTCCAGGAATTTGTCGAAATCGTCGGCGCGCTTGTGTAAGCTGGACATGAAAGTTCCGACGGAGAGTGACCCTTCTTGTCTTGTCAATGTTCGTTGGTCATAACTAATGGGACATAAGTCACTCTAGGATGGATCAAGGGCCACATAGGCCGACTGCCGACTCACTAGCCAGGAAAGCAGCCTCCCAAAAACTCTTAGGACCTGGCACTTTCATTGTTCTGTCGGCGTCGGCTATTATTGACCTAATAAAGGAACACTCCCTTGAAAAGTTTAAGGGTACATGGGACGATGCAGAAGGTTGCAAGCTTGTCAAGGAACTGCTGCAGTATCCTGTCGAACACATTCTTTGTGAATGTCCGACACACTCTCAATTTAGGTTTTCTGTATTCGATGAGTACAGGCTAACACAAGCCAGCATAAGCGAGCTTACGTCCGGAGACGTTATCGCCTACTTCAAACAAGTAGATTGGATGACGAGCTAGAAGGAAGTCTGAACCTCAGAAGGATGCTGTGGGTTCACCCACCCTTCAAAATCTTACAGATAAAGAAGGTAAGGGCCAAAATATGGCGATAGAACCAAATTATTAGTAAGAAATTTGAAAAATTCAACTTAAACGCTCTTTATCTTTTTCCACAGCCATATTTTGGTCCAAGCAATCTGCCCAATGGTTATGTAGTCTTCCAGATGTGTTCTGGTATTCTGATTTTGATAATAGTTTTGTTTTATTCCAGAAAAATAAAGACAAGTTCGGAAAAAAAGTGTCATTTAATTGGTTATCTCCAGAACAACCGACTGATGATTCATTTCAGAGACCTGCCGCACAGAGCATCAGTAATGCTCACTTTTATGCAGGATTAGATAGTCGATTTGACGAGAATCCTTTATTGAGCGTTTTGAGCTCGTCCAAAATTCAAATATTTACTGAAGGAAGACCCTCGAAAACTGTTTATACATCATGTAAGTTTACACCAAGTTGAAGAATAACTAAAATATTTTTTAATTTTTTTTTTCAGTATCTGAAAGAATAGATTCATTTCAATCGGAAAAATTAGCTTCATTTTATTCCTTCGTTTTAAATGCTAGAAGAAAACTCTTGGAGCTGCATTATCAGACTCCCGGACTGTTCCATACGCTGGTAAGTTATATAAAGATTGCGAAAAGTATATTCAAATCATACCATTCATAGAAGTACGACAAATATGAGAAAAACCACTTGAAAGAGAAAGAAGAATAATTGTGGGCATTTATAGCGATGGGTGTATTTAGTTCCAGAGGCTGGAATAATGTTCATCGCCCCACTATTTTAACCGCTGTTAATTTGTACAAATGATATTTTGTGTAAAATGGGGGGCGATGAACATTCTTCCAACCTCTGGAACTAAATACGCCCAACCTTGACTGCCAACAATTATTCTTCTCTCTTTTCAAGCAGTTTTTCTCATATATTTTCCTTGTTGTACTTGTGTAAATGGTATGACTTGAATAGACTTTTCACAATCTGCATAATACATTATCTGTGGAACGACTCTATGACGGAAAACTTTAGATATTTACAGACAATCCAGAGGAATGTTTATGTACTTTGAAAAATGTAGCTAAAATTATGACAGATAACATGGATGTCATGCACAAGTGGCAGGTAGGACCTGACTCTTTTGAAAACCATCCACGATTTAAGGAAGTTGTTAAGAGAAGATTGGATAGAATTAATTTGCATCAAAATACGTTTACAACCATTTAGTAAGTAAACATTCATTCTACAGGGTTCGGCAAAAGTCCGGGACCGGACAAATATCGAAGAAAATATAGATTTTTTGGAAAATCTTTCTATACCACAAATTTACTCCAACTTAAACTATAATTTGAAAATATTTTGAAATATACAGGATGTTCCAATAAAGTGTGGCGTATCAAAGTTATACTTTTTCTTATGGAACACCTTATAATTACGCTACTCAACACGACCTATAAAATACTGTCTACACTCATCCAAAAGAGACTGGCAAGCAGTATAGGCACAATATTAGGACAATATCATTATCAATTCATATCCTGAAGCAAATATTGGAAAAAACTCACGAACTTCAAATCGGAACAGATGCTATTTATTGATTTTGAACAAGCCTTTGATTCAATAAATATACAACAACTGTTCAAATCTCTTTAAACTAAATAAAAACATTTTCTCAAGATGTTAAAAAGCAACCGAACTTGCAACCACTTTTAGATTGATCATTTGACATTTCATATACCTAATATGTTTCAAAAATGTTGAGTAGTTTAGTTTAGATATAGACAAAACCTGTTAAGTTAAGGTTAAGCGTGTTATATTTTGTACAAAATCAGGATTTCATTCTCCTGTAAGCCAGTGTCAAAAAAATAATTTTTTCGAGTAGGTATTGTTCCTATTATTTTGCCAGAGTCTTAGTTTTTGATTCTGGTACCCAAATATATGTTTTGAAGATTCTCCAATCTTTATTTCATTTTAGACACACATTCTCTCAATCGAGAGTTTCGTGTAAATCACGACAAGTTCGTGAAACTTTAGTGTTTGGATCCTAAAAACCAGAGGAACTGAACAACAACTAATGAGAGCACTTCAAACTATGAAGATAAACAAAAAACTGAGAAAATTGATCTGG
This sequence comes from Galerucella calmariensis, assembly GCA_910591675.1. Taxonomy (NCBI): domain Eukaryota; kingdom Metazoa; phylum Arthropoda; class Insecta; order Coleoptera; family Chrysomelidae; genus Galerucella; species Galerucella calmariensis. Next base: position 123,911 of record CAJUYG010000285.1, on the reverse strand, counting down.
ATTACTATGAAACAATCAACAGCTACGGTGAAAACACAAAAAGGTGAAACGGACATATTCGAGATTAACAAAGGAGTCAGAAAAGGAGATTCTCTGTCAACAACTCTATTTAATCTGGCGCTGGAATATGTAGTCAGAAACGTAGACAAAGGAAACCTAAGGACAAGGGGTGGACATTTGATAGCTTATGCGTATGATTTAGTCTTGGTAGCAAAAAACAGAGAAATTATGAAAAAAATGTTTCAAGAAATTGTGGAACAAGGTAAAAGAATGGGCCTTAAAATAAATGAAACAAAAACAAAAATAATGACTGTGAACAAACACTTAATGAACAATAATAATAGCATCGGTGACTTCAAATTTGAAGTTGATAAAATAAAATATTTAGGAGTTACAATAAACAACAATAGGGATGGAGAAATGGAAATTAAGGAGAAAATAATGGCAGCAAACAGAGTCTTCCAGGCAAATAAAAATTTATTAAGAAGTAAATTTCTAGGCAAAAATACTAAAATGAAAATTTATAAAACAATAATTAGACCAACAATAACGTATGGAGCTGAAGTTATGATAATGACAAAGAAACAACAAGAAGACCTAAAAATTTTTGAACGAAAAATACTAAGAGTCATATTGGGACCCAAGAAAATAATAAGTGTAATAAAAGAGCAAAGGTTAAAATGGTTGGGACATGTGTGGAGAGCAGGCCCAAACAGCACAATTTATGCGATGACTGAGTGGAAGCCAAGTGGCAAAAGAAAAAGAGGGAGGCCAAAATCAACGTGGCTACAGGAGGTTGAAGATGACATAAACTGTCTAGGTATCCGAAACTGGAAGGTGAAAACAACCGACAGGAAACAGTGGAGGAACATAATTAAACTGATTTGAAAACTTGGAAATGGGGCCCGATCCCCCCCCAAAAAATCTGGATCTAAAAAGCCGCTCCGGCGATTAAGCCCCTCTTGGGGTACATAGTCACTATAAGTGAATAGTGATTTTTCTGTGAGAGTGGCAATATCTTTTCAACCACTCGGTATAGGATAGCAAAACCCTATATTTTCTGAAGGCTTAAAACATGATCTATTTAGTTTCTTACAACAACTATGCCAAGATCATTAGTTTGAAGTTTAGAGAGAATTGCAGATGTTTTAAAATCGATTTAGCATACAATTTAAGAAAATTGTAAATTGCACGAAAAGTATAATACTTAGGTATAGGACACCCTTATACAATTCGATAGAGGACATTTTTTAGAATGTGATGAATTATCAAAATATAGGGTGATCCATTTAAAATAAGCCTTATACTGTACATTGAATGATCTAATAATAAAACTGAAAATTCTGAACACCCTGTAAAGAGATATTTAGTACTCAATGGTGGAATACATTCAACGAATGTCCAACTATTAAGATGTAAGAGAAAATTTGCTAGAGTTTGTTATACCAATGAATTATTCATTTTTTTTGAAATGTTCACATTTTTAAAAAAGTCAGCATAACTCGGAACCCTCTGTATTTAGGTATAGGGAACCATTATGAAGGAGAATTAAATTTTTTAGGGGAAATCAGAAAATTCAATAAAATATAGGGTATTCCATAATAAAAAATATAACTTTGATACGCCACTCTTTATTACACACTATATATTTCAGAATAGTTTAAGTTTGAGTTGAATTTGTGGTATGGAAAGATTTTCCAAAAAATTTACATTTTCTTCGGTATTTTTTGTACGGTCCCGAACTTTTGCCGAACTCTGTATAATTTTATTTAAATATCCTTTAATTTTTTAGCGACGATTTACAAATTACATGAAAAATTATATTTTATTTTCAAAAAAAGTACAAAATATAGTCCATTTTATAATTATAATTAATTTGTTTTATTACGAGTATTTGCAACTATATGAGTAGCATTTGTTCAGCATCCCTCGTAGTAGTTGTTTGATAAACAGGACGAGAACGTATGACGTAACCCGGTTATAAAAAAACAAACATTTTCACTGTTTACATGCATTCTGTTAAAAATATTTAGAATAACAAAGCACAAGCATTGTGTGTGTCGGTTCTCTTGATGAAATGGAATTCAACTTTTTATAATACCTCCTAATACAGTGAAAAGACAGGTCTCAAATATAAAATCAATAAAGTTGAAAACCTTCTCTTACGCAGTTGTATTCTACGGCAGTAAATGCGTTTTATAATGGAATTAAGGATGTAATTTAAGCAATTTGCGTCATTTCTACGTTGTATACAATGATTAAACTGTTGGTCTGGTATCAAGGAAATGTAGTAAAGTGATAAGCTATAACAAAACGTTTATATGGTGAGTTTTTAGTGTTTATTTAGCTTGTGGGTGAATAGTTTGTGTTTTTTAATAAAAGTAGGCAACACTATGTACAGTAATCTTATTAAAAAACAGAATTTGTTCCATTTGATTTGATAGGTATCAATATTTTTGTTGCAGTTAATTCACTACTAATGTATACGTTTATATTAATGTTTTCTTAATTTAAAACTAATATCACAAATAATGTAGTAAATAAGTTTTTTTATGTGGGTTTTCAGGAAATTGGATATTTCCGGATCTCGATACTCATAAAAAAAACAATTATTGATTAAATTAATAATATGCATAAAAATTTGTAATTAGTCTAATATATTTTAGATGGATTTACTAAAAGCTTTGATAGTGGTGTCTGAGAAAGCTGCTAATATAGCTAGGGTATGTCGAAAAGACGAACATCTTTTTCAACTTTTAGTAGAAAAAAAGAAAACTGCAGAAGCCAATCCTCGATTTGTGGAAGATTTTAAAACTCTAGCCGATGTTCTCATACAAGAAATGGTTAGGCATGATATCGGACAACAGGTAAGAATTAAAACATCAACAATAATTATATAAAAAAGCAGCTTACCAGCTTTCCTCCATAGCATATTTTTCTTGTATGGTAGATGTAGATGGGGCTGATCTGAAATAAAAAGTAAAAAATTGATTTGTTTTTTTGGTTCTAGTTTAAAGATTTGGCGTCTAACATACGAGGAGAAGAAAATAACATTTTTAAAAACAAATTAGGAGAGAAGATATGCGTGGAAGTGAAAAAAACCGAAGAAGAAACTTCCAAGCTGTTAGAAACAGTCTTAAACGGTGATCATATAGCAGCTGCACTCTTATCTGCGGAAGTACATAGAAATTTGAAAATAGAAGATGTTAATGCTGACGTGCCTCAAGAGGAATTCCAGATGGATTTGGAAGAGTTGGGAATATGGATAGATCCGATAGGTAAAAATGGAAATTTTTTTTTACATCGCCTCAAAGCTATCATAGGCCAGACGATAGGGGTAACAACTACAAGTAATTAGCAATAGGGCTGATTTTTTTTTTTTCATAAGTACCTTAAAGTATGTAGATTAATATAAACAAAAGTTTACCAGTCTATCGATTTCCCAAATTAGAAAAAAAAAAGGTAGAACTTGTCGCGGGAAACACGGTAGGAACTTTAGTTCCTTTTAAGCAAAAATTATGTAATACAACTGACGTTATAGATAAACAATTTGTATATGCCTCGGTGGCCGGGTAGTAAGCAAACCCGACTCTCACGCGGTAGACCCGGGTTCGGTTCCCAGTGAAGAATTTGTTTTTATTGTTGATTTCATTTTTAAATAATTATTCTGCTTAATATTAATAACGACAACAGGTAAATATTTAGCAGAATATTCATTATTATAGATAATGGTACGCTACACTTCATGAGGGAGTCCGACTGGCAACATCTACTTATAACAGCATCGTCTATTTAAAAATATATATACTTCTCGATCAGTTTGAAAAATATTTTGCATTTTGGAGAAATTGTTTTTATGCTATTTATTACTTTTCGACGTCCGAACGGTAAGTAAATCACTTACTGACGTGTTGAACTTAGAAACCAGTAAACACAACCTACCGTCCTGACAACCGATGCTGTAAATAAACAAAAAAAATTATGGAAATAATAGTAAAGATTTATCCAAACAAATTCAAGTAGATCACCAGCACTGCGAATACCAGCCTTGCATAGAATTTTAATATAGCGTCGGTGGTTCATTGGTAGAATGCTCGCCTTCCATGCGGGCGGCCCGGGTTCGATTCCCGGCCGAAGCCTATGAATCGCTGCTTCGTAAACGAGAGAGACTCAGGAGAGAGCTCATGCACGCAAGCAAGGCACATAACGAAGCAACGTAACATAACGTAAAGTAACGTAACAGTCAGATCTTTTGCGTCGCGACCCCCGGTCGCTCAAACATAACCTGACGTAAATAACTAAAGTTCCAAAAATTCTGATTGAATATTTATATTTTTTTCCGCCGTGCAGCAGTCGCGCGGATGCGGAACACATACTTAGTTTACTGAATTTTTTACGAACAAACCTTTGATGGGACAAAAAAAGCGCAGGAGACCTTTTTTATTGCAAAACACTTTCCCAACACGGTGGTATTTTTTATTTTTCTTTACCTTCTTCCCAGCGTGAAATATGTATGTAGAAAGAGTGAACTCTTCAATGAAATACCTACTCACATTGCTAATAAGGACTTTGGAGAGGAAATACTACAATCATAACAACTACTGAAAATTCCTCCAGTGTCCTTTAAATGATTTTCTTTATGTTACAGATTGTACAGCGGAATACGTTCACGGAGGTGCTGGAAAATGTATAAAAAACGTCCATATCAACGGACTTAAATGTGTTACAATATTAATAGGAGCATTTAATAAAAATAAAGGAATTCCCGTTATAGGTGTAATTAATAGACCGTTCCTAGATGAAGAAGACTTCCGGTAAGTCCAAATTAAAAAAATAAATAAATTGAAATAAAGTTACATTATTTTAGGTTATCACAACAATGCATTTGGGGCGTGTGTCTACCTGGTTTTAAATACAGCAGTACCATAAATACACCGGCGAAAAAAGATACGATTTGTATCAGCAGTAGTGAAACGAAAGAAATAAAAGAGAAATTAAAAAAGCACGGGTTTAACCTAATTGAAGCTGCTGGAGCTGGATATAAAATTTTAACTGTTATATTAGGTTTAGCTGATGCTTATATTTTGACAAAAGGCACTACGTTTAAATGGGATACGTGTGCTCCGCACGCTATCCTAAAATCACTAGGTGGTGATATTGTGAATTACGCAGAAAAAAGCGAAAGCGTACAGTACTTTATCGATGAAAGCACGTGCAATTTAAAAGGTATTATGGCTTATCAAAATGAGGACGTATTGAATGAAATTGTTCGTATTTTAGCGCTGTGAATTTTATTTTTCAATTATTTTATTCCAAATTTTGAATTTGTTTAATCCTGGCAGCCAGCGGTTCTACTTCTGGCATGAAATCCTTTTTAAAATTCAAAGTGGGAAACACTGTTTCGAGGGAATTCAATTTTTTGTCGAAAATAAATTTCAATCAAATGTCTATATTGGAATAAAAAAAGTCCCACAGCAATAAATTAGCTAGAATTTTGTTCAGTTTGACATTGTTTTGATTTTATATTTTTTGTTCAAAAGTAATAAAGTTTATTTTGTACCTATACATTGTATTTATTTCAATTATACAGCGTGTCCACGGATGGAGTATCCTATAGGTGAAACATTTTTAAATATTAATTTAGGGGCATTCCACGCCAACTCAGCAGTCGATCCCACGTCACCTTCTCTTTGTAAATAAAAGAACTTAATATAATATAACAAATAACAATCACGCAGGAAGATACAAGAAAACCCACATTATAATCATTGTTGACACTAAAGTAAGTTGCAGATTATGTAAATTTGCTCAAATATCAAACAAATTCCCGAAAAATTCGTGAAATAAATAATGTTTCCTCTATTAGACTGGAGAGCGAAATTTCTGTGTTCTTAAGAAGTGGGGGGACGAAAGGGACGCTTGGTGGGAGGAAAAATCCAATTATTACCCAACTGGATAGGGCCAGTGGAGCGGTTATAATGAAAAAAGTACTGAAAATCTCATATAAAACGTGTATAACTTTTTTTTTACATGAAATGATCACCACGCGCGTATGGACATTCGAAAGAGCAATAATCGAAGAGCCTTGTGGTAAATTTTCAGCCAGTTTCAAGTGACCGTAATTGAGATATCAGATTTTTCACCAGAGTGCGGTTTTTTGCGTTTTCCAGGCTCCCATTGGAAGATATCAAAAAACGGTTTGCGACATCGTGTTCTACGGGAAATTTGGCATCTCCTATGTATTTTTGATAATAAAACCCCGATTTCGGACCCCTGGAATTGAAATGGTGGATAAAAAAGTGATTGTACGCCCCTGAGGACAGGTAGCGGCCTTAGGACCTGAAAATTCAGGAATATGCTTTTTTTCATAGTACAAATCGATGTACCAATTTTGTGCCCGATCTGAGAAGGTGACGTGGGATCGACTGCTGAGTTGACGTGGAATGCCCCTTTAGTGAAAAATGTTATCCTTGATAAAAAGTTTTGCTTGTTCTGAAACCTCATAAAATGAAATGAAATTCAAGTTTTTCAAAACCCGTCTCATTTTATGACCAGTTTTATGAAAACCTGGAGTCCACATCGAAAAACCTTAGATGTGGATTTTAGAATTTTCAGGTTTTGAAAAGTCCACACCGAAACTTATACTAATTCGCGAAGACTCATAATTTTCAAAATTCCTCTTTTTATAGAAAATTCAATTCTGAATCGAATGGCGTAGACCAGAACCTTGCAAACCTCATGGTTCCAATATGTGAAGAAATGTCAAAAAGTCTGACTCCAGGTTTTCATAAAACTAGCCATAAAATGAGACGGATTTTGAAAAAATTGAATTTTATTTCATTTTATGGGGTTTCAGAACAAGCAAAACTTTTTATCAAGAATAACATTTTTCAATAAATTATTATTTAAAAATTTAACACCTATAGGATACTCCATCCGTCCGTGGACTAGCTGTATGACTCCAGGTATGTTAAAAAGGACTTTTTGATTTAACAAGTAGAGACAACTTCAGTAAACTGTGGTCTTGTAGAAACAAAAATAATGATTTCATTATCTCAATATCCTGAGTAATTTCTAGGTCCAAAAATAGAACCAGTCGTAATTTTTTATCCTGAAAATTATTTAATTAGTGGGATAAAGATAGGAATACATCCAATCTGCCACGATCAGCTGACAGTGTCAACTCAACAGTGTGGGATAATCAATACTGAAATGTGAGCGAAAGGTCATGCTTTAAACATTATTTGAGTTATCCCTTTTTGGTTAAAATGTAATTGTGAGTATTTTTAAAATGTTTTTTCCACTGTTTACGCTTTCTTTACGTATATTTATGCATTTTAAATATAATTCCTGTATCCAGTATGTTCGCGTAGCAAATTGGACAAAAGGTTTATGTCATTTAACAACTTTTCCAACGATCTAATTTTAATATAAACAAAATTATGTTTGTAGTATCGGTTGTTATGGGCAACGAGCGTTTTGCAATTTTTTACGCTCGGCGAGCGTAAAGTAACTCTCCTCAAGAAACGTCAACTTTTCGTTGTAAAAAAGCCTACTTTTCAATGTTATTGTAGAAAAATTCTATTTTACCCCCTTTCTACTAAATAAAGTGATTATATATGAAACACGTCATTTCACATGATAAAATCTTCTTGAAATATCTCTGATTTGTGGTAGACGTCGCATTACCAACAAATATTTCCAAGAAAATAATAATTTTTGATAGATGTGGTAAAAAGATAGGTACATCAAAACGAATAAATCAGGTACCATTATTTTTGTTATTTTTTTTCTTTTTTTGGATAAAATAGGTCAAGAAGTAGACGTAGAGGTGCGGTTTTATTTTTTACGACTTGAAGATGAGTAAGACGGCTGAATTATGTATTTTAATGACGGAAAACCTTAAAGCGCCCCACAATAATTAATAACAATATACGTCGTATTGTAAAATGGTATATTATATGCCCACGATTTCGATAAATACATTTAGCACAGCCGAAATATTTATAAATATTCAGGGAAAATGTGGATGAAACATTAATAAAAGTGTATAGAAAACTTGAAGGGCAAAATTATCAAATTATGGGAAACAACTAATAAGTGAATGAAACGTAACGAATTTCAAGTTCTTAATTTTGAAAAGAAAACCTTCATATGCCATACAATCGAAATAATGAAGAATCTTTTACTTATTGAAAGATAAAAGATCTTCCTGTATTTATAACGATTTTTTAAGGTTAAAGTAAATCTCAAAACCATCAAATGTGAACCTTGAACCTCAAAAGAAAGTATTTATAAAAAATATATATTAGTTTGGTAGTAAAATGTTAATAAATAATCAAAATTATAATAATAATAATGGATATTTGTATAGGATGATTCTCTATACAAAAAATATTATGATTTAATCAAAAGTTGTCACATCAGAACTACTCCAATGTCCTTTTTTTCTCTTATTTTTTGGGAATCAAACCACAATAATGATTTTTATTTTGTATTTCTGTAGCTGGAACGCTACCGAAACGTCGAAATAAAAAATAAAAAACATTATTGTGGTTTGATTCCCAAAAATAAGAGAAAAAATAATAAGTAATGCCACAAGGAACTTACAGAAGATACTCCAATGTCATCGGTAACTAAAGTGAAAGTAAATCACCCTGTAAATATATTTAAGAAAGTTAATTTACTAAAAATAGAATTAGCAAAAAGAAAGCATCTTTAGTAGGTATATTTATAAATTTTTATTAGACGTAAACCTATATTTTGCTTTTAGCAGAGTTTCTCGGAAAAACAATAACAATGGAATATTTAAATAATTTACCTGTGTGTAATGAACGTATAAAAAAATTATGTAGTTACTCATCTACGATGTAACATGTTTTTCGATATCAGGTGGATATAAAATTCATTTTTCACAATATACATAGTCTCACCCATAATTAGTTCCAGTAAAATATTTTACAACCACAACCATATACGTAATGCTGTCATTACTAACGTCATTGAAGGTTAGAAAGTGTCATATTACACACCTCTACTTCCCGCCCTGTCTTCCCTCCCTCATCGATCACTTCTCGCCCTCTAAATTAATGTGATCGTTAATCTACTTTAGATGAATATTTTTTATATTTAAAAATATAACACGATAAATATTATAATACGTTTCTGGAGGGGTTCTGTGTGCATGATAAGCTTTAAAATATTAATGTATAACTCTTTAATTGGAACCGTAGATGTTAAAATTTAAATCTCAACCTTGACTATGTATAGATAAAAACATTTTTAACAGCGAAAACCTGGACAAATTTTCAAATTTAACGAAAATTTTTCTCTTATTGAAATTCTTGTTAGAAAAAGTAACATCTGGGTTTTTACATATTATTTGGTATAAGAATTTTCGCCACATGGAAAAATGTGACGAAAAAAAAATAATGTTCTGTCCCTGTACATATTAAGGTGATAGTGAATTGAAATATAACATTTTGCCAGCCGGCTGTTTTCTTCATTCACTCCGGTGCTCTCTAATAGTCAATGTCAATAACATTTGCCTCAAATAATAATAATAATAACATTGAAGTGATCAACTGAAACGAGATAAAGATTCATCTGTGACAGGATTAAATATTGTAAGTACCTACCACACTTTTAAAAATAGCTAATTATGTGTAATTATAAAATATTGTGGTTTAATTTTACAAAAAAAAAATAAAAAAAAAAATTATGAATATATATACGGAAATTTAAAATATTTATATTTAAAAATCAATTGTAAATAATATTGTTTAATAAACAAATAACTGATAAGTATAAGAGTTGATAAATATAAAGATTATTAGAAATATTTTAGAAAAATATAATAATAAGAATATTTAATTTTAATATCTCAACAAAGTCTACAGAGTGTCCCATTTATATTTTTATTATTATAACTTTTTTCAAGTTTGTTACTTTTGATCCCAGTCCCTTTTTTTAAAAAGCCCCATTCCAACTTCTATTTTTTAATTTTTTCTTCTGCGTCGTCTAATGTAGCCCACTAAATTCAATTGACTGACACGAACCTACTTTCGAAAATATCAAAATCTAGATGCATATAAGTAGTAACATGTATGCAAAAATTAAACGGTTATTATTTGACGGTTAAACGGTTTAAAACACGATCCGAATGATCTTGGCCTCAAATCCAACATAAATAATTAGCTCTTTGAAAACAATCGAGGTGCGTCCGTAAAAAAATCTTAAATTATACTTCTAAGAAAGTACTAGTATTCTCGTGTGATAAAATGTAAAATATATGAGTCATTATTTTACACAAAATTAAATTTTTTTTACCCCAAATATAGTTCATCCATTAAAAGGGTTTAATTCAATATTTAACTCGATACATTTTGATTTAAATCACTTAAAATATAAAGTAACGGAATTGTCAACAATATTTGTTTTTTTTTGTGCATTCCAACAATAACAAGTTAATTATTAGTTAGTGGCTCTTTCAAATGTCATAATTTTTTACAATAACAATTAGCCACGTAACCATTATTTATTAATGTTATAGCTTCTAATCACAATGCATCATAAATTTGTTATATAAATTGGGTTTATTTCTAATCGTGTTTATTTAATTTTTGCTCCATGAATGGATACTAATATTATGCAGTAAATCTGTAATTCTTGAAATTTAACAGAATATCTAATAAAAAGGCAATATTATACAGTGCTATTCAAAAGTCCCCTCCCCCCTCGTATCTTTTTAACGGCTACACTTACATTAATAAAATTTGAGGGGTGAAAATAAAGTGTTGTAAACTTCTCTACGAATGGTAACAGGTGACGTAATAGTAATAAATGACGTCACAGTGCCACTCTGGCCAATAATTTTAAATAGGACCTTATGGCAAGTGATATCTCATTTGAAAGGCATTGACATTGGCTACATAGCCATATTAATTTTGTTTGGGTTTAAACTTATTTTGACGGATAAATTAAATAAATACCAAAATTATTATTTCACATTTGAATATTGAAGATTTTTCAGTCCGCCTCTGGTTAGTTTTCAAAAAAATTGACGTTTTTAATTTAAAAGTATTTGTTGCTTTGCAAAGTTTTTTTAAATAGCTTAAATATTTAATTTTATTATTGTTTAACGACACGTTTAAGAGTTTACATAGGCAAAATGGTACGTACTCAAGCCGACAAAGTAGCAGCTATCTTAATAATTGGTGAATCTAGAAAGAATCTCCATAAAGCGGAACGTTTATTTAATGAGAGATACCCAGATCGCCCTATCTCGAGAACGTATTTGAGGGAGCTTCTTCACAAGTTTGAAGCAACAGGTAGTGTTCCAGAAGCCAAACGATCTGGTCGACCAACATTTAGTGTTGATAAAAAAATTGATATAGTTGCTGAAATGGTAGTCATCCATACTAATTGAAAATGGTTCATCACCTTTCGGATGACGACCCCGACAGAAAACTCGAATTCTGTGAATGTATGACAAATAAAATTAGTCAAAACCCACATTACACAGAAACAATTTGTTTTATTTACGAAAGTACTTTTTGCCTCAATGGAAATGTGAATACACAAAATGTAAGGTATTGGAGTGACACAAATCCTCACACCTTTCGTGAACAACATACCCAATTTCCAGTCAATGTTTGGGCAGGTATTTTGGGAAACCACATAGTTGGTCCTGTTTTCCTAAATTCAAATTTAAGCGGTGAAGTGTATCTGGAGATGTTACAAAATGCAATTGGGCCGTTAATTCTTGAAATTCTGGAAGATAATCCAGATAAATTCGGCCATCTGGAAATAACATTTCAACAAGATGGTGCTCCTGCACATTATTATGGTGCAGTAAGACGTTACCTGGATGAAGAATATCGAGGTAGATAGATCGGCCGGCGAGGTCCTATAGAATGACCACCTCGGTCACCAGATCTGACACCATTAGATTTTTTTCTATGGGGGTACTTGAAATCCAAGGTTTATACTACGGCACCAGATAGAATTGGCGTTTTGAAAAAAAGAATCATTGAAGAATGCAATGCAATTTCAGCTGACACATTCGAACGAGTACGACAAGAGTTTACTAATAGGATGTATTACTGTCAGGAAGTAGACGGAACACATTTCGAACATTTACTATAAGAATCCATTGTTGATATTTGATTAATTAAATTTAAAAAAAAAATTCAATAATTTTGGTATTTATTTAATGTATCCGTCAAAATTAGTTCAAACCCAAACAAAATTAATATGGCTATGTAGCCAATGTCAATGCCTTTCAAACGAGATATCAGTTGCCATAAGGTCCTATTTAAACTTATTGGCCAGAGTGGCACTGTGAAGTCATCTATTACTATTACGTCACCTGTTGCCATTCGTAGAAAAGTTTACAACACTTCATTTGTACCCTCCAAATGTTATTAATGTAAGTGTAGCCGTTCAAAAGATACGAGGGGGGGAGGGGACTTTTGAATAGCACTGTATATATGGCTGTTAACAGGCCCATAGCTTAGTAATTCCTCTCCATACTTTTCTATCTTTGGCCTTTTCTCTCCATCGATTCACATTCTTTTCTTTCAGGTCTTCCAGTACCACCTCCCTCCATCTTTTCCTTGGTCTGCCTCTTTTCTTCTTGCCTTTCGGAATTCTTCATGCTATTTGTTTCACTATTCTTCCTCCTTCCATCCTTTCTATGTGCCCTAACCACTGAAGTCTTCTTGATGTAATAGTTGCATCCATTTTGGGTTCACGATAAACATTATTACAATATATAATTATATTAGGTATTCTCATTTTTCTGGTGACTCAAACCGATTATTAATTGTCATTTATTATTGTACTTATTTTTCTTTCGTCTGGGGCTATTGTAAATAACATTGTTGGGCTAATAATGTCAATAAAGGTTAGGTTAATGATGAAACAACACGTACAAAAAAATTATGGAGATCGAAACCAAACAAATCAATCTATTTTCAGCATTTAGAAGGATAAATACCTACAGAGAGAGAGATGATCTCTTTTTAAAAGTAACAAAAAATCACATGACAGTGTACTTGCGTATTTAAACTTGTTTTTATTTTCAATTAAATTTTTGTTCAATCGATCATTGCCGTATTAATTTTTAATATCAATCTATTAAGATTACAGTATCATCATCGACAAAATAAAATTAAATATGTACATTTCTAATATTTTATTGTTATACTAAGACATTGTAAAATAGTTGATAGAAAGCAAAATATCCAGTAAAACGTCAATTTGTTTATAGGTAAGGACTAAAAATACATATTTATATAGATCTAAGTACCCCGTTCAACAGAAAACAATAATTTTTTTAAATTTAAATTAACGTGCTCGGGAGCGGTTACAATATATCAAGTATAAAATAGATTATTGATACAATAATACACACACAGTAACAGAAATGTTCTAAAGTTTATGGTAAAGCTGAGCGTCTTTGAGGAATTGGAGTAGAGAGGTAATTTGCTCAGAGCTGCTGAAGATCTCTTTGTAGTTTGAGCATAGTTGAAGCTGTTGTCTTTGGACTGTATATTTGTGACACTCGGTCAAAATATGCTTCATGGTTAGATTAGAGTTGCAGTTGGAACAAATGGGTTTGGTGGTAGTAGACATTAGGTATCCATGGGTAAGTCTTGAATGGCCGATTCTCACTCTTCTTATCACTGTTAACTCTTGCCTGGAGAGACTAGTTAAGCAACTAGATTGGGGATGACCAATTGAACGCTGTATTTGACGAAGTGTTGTGTCAACGGTGTCCCAATGCTGCTGCCAAGTTACTTTGGATTTTCTTTTGAACATTGATTTTAAATCCTTTCCAATAATTATATTGTCGGTGACGGTAGATGAAGTTGCGATTTTTGCCTGTTGGTCTGCAAGTTGGTTGCCCTCTATGTCAATGTGGGATGGTAACCAAATTAAAGTAACTGTCATTCCTTGGGATGAGATAAGTTGGTAGGAGTCATGTATAGATTGGACAATAGGATGTTCGGTAAATATATTTTGGATGGATAAAATTGAAGAAAGTGAGTCTGTACACAATAATTTAAAAACAAAACATTTGCCAATAAAAACCAGATAGTGGGAAGTTATCATTGTTAAACGAAATTTGTGACTTGAGAATAAGAATGCTTTGTCATAAATTGTTGGTGAAATATTTCCATATGTGTATTAGGCCAGATGATAGGGGTAACAACTACAAGTAATTAGTAATACGGCTGATTTTTTTTTCATGAGCACCTTGAAGTATTTAGATTAATAAAAAAAAAGGTTTACCAGTCTATCGATTTCCAAAACTAGAAAAAAAAATCGAAAAACTTTTTTTTTCGAAATTTTTCCATAATTCACGCTGAGAGGAAGGTGGAGAAGAATAAAAAATACAACCGTGTAGGGGAAGTATTTTGCAATAAAAAAGGTCCCACGCGTTTTTTTCGTCCGATCAATGTTTTGTCCGTGAAAAATTCTGTAAACTAAGTATGTGTTCCGCATCCGCGCGACTCTGCTGCACGGCGGAAAGAAATATATTCGACCCAAAAAACGTCAATTAAGTCGTTTCCACAGCAACTCGACCAAATGGCTTTTATTTTTTTTATTACGTGTCAGTAGAGTTGTAAAACTTATCATGCTCCATAGTTGGGCCGATTCATTCATTACATTTCTTTTAATCTGCAATAAATGAGAACTTGATCTGAATATTTATTTACAAATTTTATCATATTGGGAGTTAATCACCTACCTTAATTATTGTATTACTCAGCGTCGTCCCAAGTTATTTTAAATTGTTGTTTTCGTAAATAAAAAAAATAGCTAACTAGGAATTTATTTATAGATAAGGATGCGTTATAATATTGGTATTGGGTGAAAACTTTTTTTCTTTAATTTTATATAATAAAAAGCCCTTTCTCTACTTATGATTAATGTGATTAATCTACGGCTATGTAAACGAAATACGGGTATTTAAAAAAAAGCCTGTAGGCAGCGGATCTCCGATTTATATATTGCTTTTTATAATCACTATTTTAGTTCTAAGAAAAAACGTTGCAAGTTTGGTAATTATAACCTTGATCCACTAAAAAGAGTTCGATTCGGAGATATATTGGTTGTAGTAAAGAAAAAGTGTTAATGACATTAAAAAATTTTACGATTTTAAGTTCATACACTTATTTAGAAAAGTATATTATTCTATACAGAGTTCGGCAAAAGTCCGGGACCGGACAAATATCGAAGAAAATATAAATTTTTTGGAAAATCTTTTTATACCACAAATTTTACTCCAACTTAAACCATAATTTGAAAATATTTTGAAATATACAAGGTGTTCCAATAAAGTGTGGAGTATCAAAGTTATATTTTTTTTTATTGAACACTCTATATTTTATTGCATTTTCTGATTGCCCCTAAAAAATATGATACTCTTTCATAATGGTTCCCTATACCTAAAAACAGAGGGTTCCGAGTTATGCTGACTTTTTTAAAATGTGAACATTTCGAAAAAAATTAATAACTCATTGATATAACAGATTCTAGCAAATTTTCTCTTACATCTAAATAATTGGACATTCGTTGAATCTATTCCACGATTGAGTACTAAATATTTCTTTACAGGGTGTTCAGAATTTTCAGTTTCATTATTAGATCATTCAATGTGCAGTATCAGGCTTACTTTAAATGGAACACACTGTATTTTAATGGTATAAGGATGTCCTATACTTAGGTATTATACTTTTCGTGCAATTTACAATTTTCTTAAATTGTATGCTAAATCAACTTTAAAACATCTGCAATTCTCTCTAAATTTCAAACTAATGATCTTGGCATAGTTGTTGTTTCAAACTAAATAGATCACGTTTCAAGCTTTCAGAAAAGATTTTTCAAAAAATTTATTTTCTTCGATATTTGTCCGGTCCCGGACTTTTGCCGAACTCTGTATGCATGAGCATGTTATACATACAAAGTTTGGTCGGTAATATTTTTTTTTATATATTTTAATTGATAGTTCATATAATATCCTTGATCTAATAAAAGTTCAATATGTTGAAGATGAAACGGACGTAAGAAATTATTTTAAATATATTAAAATACATTTAATGTTGCAATCGATAGGTATATATTATATACTAATATAAATCAAAATGATTAGAGTACAGTATTTAAGATGACAGAATATGTTTGGGAAAAAAGTTAATGATGAGTAGTTGAGTAACACCTTTTATACAAAGTCAGTATATTAATATTAAATTATATATTGTGGAATTTAAATTAAGATTACGAAATATTTTTTAAATATACACTGTGTCCACCATATGGGAAACTTTTTTATTATCAATTTTAGTAAAAAACTTATTCCTCATAAAAAGTTCTGCTTGTTCTAATATCAAAAATACAATTATCAGATATCAATTTTTTTTACTATTATACAAGGTTTCTCAAAAAATATGAACTCTACTCAAGAGTAAAGTACCTTTATACGTGACAATATCGAAAAATAGTATTAAAAAAGGTTGATTAGAATTGAAAACTACGTCCAAAGATACGATTTTATCTATTTACATGGAAAAAAATGTGTTATTTTTTAAAATGTATTTCTACAGGGTGTACCAATCTTACGACAAACTTCGGTTATTTTAAGAGATATCAAAAAATATTATCAACCAAAATAGTAGATGTGTTGAAGGTCCATATTTTGAAATTATACCGAACTATACAGAGTTATATACTATTGTTAAATCGGGTGACCGAGCTGGCCATTCAGTTGGGCCCCCTCTTACAGCATTGCATTGATGTTAACGGTGAACACTTTGAACCTTCAGTTTAATATTACGGTTAGGATTATACTTTTGGTAGCTAGTTTTGTTTAGAATGAATTATTCATTAAAATTTATCATTAATCAGGATTTTTTGTTACTTATAACGTTTATTGCTTTCACATAATAGGTCAATAATTATATATGATGCTAACTCAAGTGGACACAGTGTAGGTATATATATCAAGTTTTCGATTCATATATTTTTTTTTTATAAAAGCAGGGTCATGTTGGAAGACGTAACAAAAAACACCGCTAGGAACATCACCAATGGCATTCTTCTGCAAGTTTGCGATTTGCAAAAAGTGGAGAAGCCTGAAAAATCCAAAGACAAAGAAATTCCGGGAGCATCCAAAATTAAAATGATTACAGAAAAACGTAAGTATTTTAAGAATTAATAGAAAATTTAGGGGGCTACTACAAAAAATGTAATGATATAAATTGTTATTTTGACTTTATGTAATTGGCCTTTAAATAATATTCATTATATATGTAGATAATTATGATAATAAAGGTGAAATGGAAATATTTACAGGATATGCAACAATTTGCATACCTAGTATTTTTGTTTCGTTGAATGTATAAAAACTTTAATAACTTTTGTCAAATATTGAATTTAATTTGATTTTAAGCATGATCTGATGTAATTAGACTGATTTTCCAATATCACGTGATGTGATAATCAAAACCATACTATCTGATTAAATTCAATAGAGGAATGACTAGATTATTTTCAATGGCATGATCAATTTTAGATAATTTTATTAGTACAGAATCGTAGCGGCAAATTTTCCTATATATTTTAAGTTTATTTTTCCACCATAACTTCCACTTTAATATTTGGGGGGCTGAGCTATGTACTGATACTAATTGATATATTCAGACTCTAAATTAATACGAATTTAATATGAATGTTAATTACTTTAGACCAGTCATTAATACAAAAAAAAATTATATTAATTCATTATTAGATATATTAATTGTATATATTATGTAAAATAATAGAGTCTCTCTGGTTTCAGGTGGTTATTAACGTTTTTAAAAATACAAAGAAATTTTACTTAATTTATTTATGTATTTTGATTTTCCAAAATAAATAGTATATTACATAACGTGTGCGGAAAGTGACATTTTTCACACGAGTGTGAAATAAAGTAGCACGAGGTATGAGCAGAGTGCGACAATCACACGAGTGTGAAAAATCACTTTCGCACGAGTAATGTACTGTATTTTTCCTACGATCAAGTGATAATTTCACCAAATAATGTGTAATCAACATCTGACATATTAATACACAAAATGTTACAATTAGTCAACATAATTGATTTCAAAAGTAACAATAACTATCAAAAGTGACAAAAATTTAAGTGGTTTAACTATATAATATAGGTAGGTTATTACAATTATTAATTGGTTGGATAATTATAGAAATTGAAAGTTAAATTATTATTGTTCATCATACTTCATAAATACCTTTCCAGATGATTACATTTTCCGACTATTATAACAGGTGGTTTGGATTGGTTGAGTACGCGGGTTCGATCCTCGACCGCGCCTAAATTTTTTTCAATCAAGAAAATGACAAAAATTTCACTTTTCAAATAGATCGCTTTAAATTTAGATAATACATAAGTAAATCTAATTAAAAATTATATATTTGACAGCTTGCCAGTAGTCAATCTTAATAAAAATTCATTTGACAGCTTTTTTATCCGTACACGTACGGATAAGTTTTTGTTCCGTACGCGTATGAATAAAGGCCACTTTCCATAGAACTAGACAGTGCGATATATGTCGCTTTCCTATGTGATCGTAGGAAAATGATATTTTTCGTCTTTGATAATTAAAAATAATGTTCCTTTTAAAAACAGCTGATAATATATTTCAATCAATAAAATATTCCTTTACATTGATAAAAAATTATAAAATTCCGTTATATACCTATTTATATAAAAAATATTCCTATTAAACAGAGTATTCTTGAAATAACGGACAAAGTTTATGAAAGATTAAGTGTTATAGGTCAGAGATCGATTTTTTGAAGAAAAATATAAAAAACTCAATTTTTTTTGCGTAGTCAAGCAACTGGACTAAATCGATACAGATTATAAAAAAGCAAGTTTTTTTAATTTTTTCTTTTAAATCGGAATTTTTGTTAAAATGACGTCGTAAAATTGATAAAAAAAGACACTTAATCTCTCGAGTGGCCTCCATTAAACATTATATTGAATATATTGTGATAATGTAATTGTATAAATCAACATATAAAAGATAATTATTATTTCAACTACACTTCGAGTTTACTGATCACTCTTAACGCTGTTGTAACTTTTCGGAAAACAAATTAATAGTGCTGTGATTTATATGCAAAAAGTGGAAAATTATTTTCAAAATGGCTAAAAAAGGTATGCTAATTTTTATTTATATTTAATATCAAATTAAAATTTACTTTTATACTGCCTTAACCAAAAGGATTATTATAAAGGAGATGGTATATGGAAAATACCTTAAACATATTTCAAAAGAATTCATAAGATAATTTTTTATTGAATTAAATTACTTAATTTTAAGTCATGTGTCAAATCTCAACCAATCACCTCAGGATTACAGCGATAATACCCTACATGTGGTGTTTTCAGTTTGGTGTTCATTTTTTATTAAAAATTAATTAAACGTCAAATTGACAACTGGATTAAAAATGATGATTTGGTATTGCACCTAACGATTAAATTAATTTACCAATTGTACTTTTCACAACTGTAGTTTTAAATAAAAATGAATACTATTTGATTAAAACTAATTTGATTAAAACTAATAAAGTTTGTATTGAAAATTATACGTCAGATTGACAATCAATTTTTTGATATCTACAAAGTAAAAAATTATCTTATCGAATACTCCTTTGGTCTTGATAAATACTCAAAATTTTGCCATAGAGAATCCTTCAAGCGTGTTGCTCAAAGATAATAGCCCAAAGCCTACACGCTTTGAGCATTCTCTATGACAAAATTATCTCGGTATTATCAAGACCCTAGGGGTATTACTACTGATAATAAATCTAGTGGTTTAATTTTCAAATTTGACTTGGATTATACCACTTATATAATACTATACAGATACATAGATATAACTCATGGCCCCCAAGGTCACCTGAACACATTCTTTTGGATTTTTGTATGTGGTCATATTATTTTAAAAGTACTCTGCACAAGCTTTTAGTAATATTTAAGAAAAATATTTTCTATTTTCAAGTTTGATCTACAATGGAAGCATAATTTCATACTAATTAAAAATAAAACATATTATGTACCTCTGGATTGCACCCGAATCCAATTCCTAAGTAATTTATCATTAGAAGTAAGAGAATTAGCAGTAACTTTGAAATATAACAAAATTATTGTTCAAATGATAATCCCGAGCAGGATATTGGAAGAAAAATATTAAATTATATTGTCTTCGGGATTTGATAAGTGTGCGAAGATTTATCTGGCGATTGGGCTCGTTTACTAAAATTTTTAAATCATTTTTAACTGTCGTAAAACAAAGTACTAAGGATAAAAATATGATTCTGAAAATTTCATGTCAATAGAATATGTCGTTCTCCTAATATTGAACAAGCATACCGTAGCAGGGCGAAGACTATGACTGTGACGTCACCGCATATGAAAGTTAATGTGCACAAACATTACGCTTCTGACTGTAACGTAATTCATTTATTTTGAATTACTCGCAAAATTTTGTGTGAATAAAATAAAATGTGTGGACCTAATTTTAAAAAAGCAGACTCATTAAATCTTCCAGAACTGGACTTGCCAATGATTATGAAGTGTTTTAATCAAAAACACGAGTTTATTATATTATAATTTTATACTATGTGACACATCGTTTTTGGCAATTTTCGGGTCAGAAAGATACGCCAGTTTTGTTGAACGTTCTTATTTCACAAACGTATAATAAAAAATAATAAGCATATAAGCAAGCAAAGTACTGTTACTAGCTAAGTAGTCTAGCCTCTCTCTGAACGAAAGATTTCATATGCGATGACGTCACGCCTGAAATTCGGAGAGGAGCACTGTTTAATGTTTATAATTTTTTTAGGCGAATTAGAAGTCTCGCTGACGTCTAATTTTTTGCACAGAGCCTCAAAATGATGTGCTCTTCCTAATGGTAAAATAAAAAAATATATGTAAATGAGCCCATTATAACAGACATAAAAGAAAAATACAAATAGTAGATAATTCTGGACTGCTTAGTATATAAAATATTTTAAATGGTTAATTGATTGTCCATGTCACTGACAATACTTGTATACACTACTTCTTTCTTCTTTATTAATCCCGAAGCATGATTATAAGCATAATCGTAAACTAGCTCCTCATTCGTTGATTTTTTTCCATTCCAAACGAAATTTTCTGGTTTGAATTTATCCATTTCCTTCAATATTTTATTCAATAACACGTTATCACAAAACAGTTGCTCATTAGTTAATTTTTTTTCCATCGCAACCAACACGACTTCATCCATTTTTCTAAATAATTTATTTCTTAAGGCGAACATTACCATCAAAATTAAAATCAGTAAAATTACAATTGTACCTACGAATATAACCAAGTCCCACCATTTTATGTTGTTTTTGTCTAAAAAGTAGTTGATGTAATTCGAATAGATGTTGTAGAATTTTTTATCCACAACTTTATCTAAATTTTTCTCGTAAGAGTTGTTAGGTTGTATTGTAGATGCAAGTATGTTTTCTTGATCTGTAATCCACGTATTTTCTAATCCTTCAACTTGGTCAAGTAACTTTAGTTGGTAGTTTTTAAGTTGGTAAGAGAATGTGACGTATTTTATCGGTGGATCGATACTAAAAGTCCATTCTTGCATCATGCCATCGTATAAGTATGGATTTGAATAATTCAGTGGTTCCCAAATTGCACAAATAGTTTTGTTAGTATTCCAACAATATTCTTTTTCATAATTACAAATAGTGTTATTGATAAGTGTTAAATTGGAATCATTTAGATTTTTCTTAACCAACACCTTGCTTACTCTTTTGTAAGAAAAATAAATAATATGCTTTTGGTTATTGTGTTTACACAAACTATTCACTTTAATGTCCAATGCTCGATAATGTTGATAAAAATATCGGACATCATAATTGTAATTCTTATCTTCATTCAAGTACGGACATTCATAGAAACACGCATAATAAACTGCTATATTTTGATAACTTTTTAGTAGCGTATAACTTTTTTGCACTGATTGTAACAATATTTGTTGACAAAAACTCGATTTTATAAACAAGACACTTAACAGCACTTTCAACAACATTTTGAACACTGACTTATAAAAACTCATCACAAAGTGACTTCATTTTCACGTAACCACATTGATAAAAATACCGCGATATCAAATCTTTTCATGATTTAATTTATATAAACCCGACATTAATAAAAGACATGTAAACGATTTGAAAGAAAATGATTTAAAACATGTCCCAAACTTTATTTGCAGGATATTTTCTGGAACTTGATATGAATCGTTTTAAAATGTTTTAAATGAATACTATAAACTGAAAAGAAACGAAGCCAAAGGAACTGTTTCAATTACCCTTAGTAAGTTTTCATTATCCATACGACAAAAATAATGACACTGCCTCGGCTTTTGATGATAAAAAAACCACTTATTTTCATATATACTAGAATGTATTCACGTATATGTGGACAATTATATAGTGCTATTCAAAAGTCCCCTCCCCCCCTCGTATCTTTAGAACGGCAACACTTACATTAATAAAATTTGAAGGGTGAAAATAATGTGTTGTAAACTTCTCTACGAACTTTTCTCCAGAAAAAGTCAATGTTTGGGCAGGTATTTTGGGAAACCACATAATTGGTCCTGTTTTACTAAATTCAAATTCAAGCTGGAGATGTTACGAAATGCAATTGAGCCATTGATTCTTGAAATTCTGGAAGATAATCTAAATTTCCTACCTTTCATACCACATCAAATCAAGTGAGCACCAAACCTAACCTTCCCGAACATCCGGTCCACCCAATATCTCCTACTACAAATCGCTCTATATACAATTCCTTAGATATGAGTACATCAAAATATCGAAGTCGAACTTTTTTTCCAGATACCCTCGTATCTAACAGTCGAATAACAACCTGTTTTAACAATATGAACCAAAAAGTGGTCAAACACTGGAAAGATAATTCCTGCAGTTATGAAAATATACACACTGATAAATAAAGTGGCAGCCTAACAAGTAAATAATTAATGAACTCGATTTGCTCCAATCTTTCTTCAATATTATCTTCAAGAAAATACTTTTACTTTTGATTTACAATACCAAGGGTACGACACGAAATGCAACAAATAGAATACCATTTCTTTAATGTCAATTATTATTTATATACCGGGGTGGGTCAATGATAAACGACAAAAACTTTTATTTCCACGATACTAAAAATATGAATTTTATATCCTGGACTAACTCCATCAGAAGAGCAACGAAATATATAAGTATAAATTTCGATTTAATTATTAAATGGATTCTCGGAGGTTGTCCTTTAACTTTTAAATTAAAATTATTCACAGTAATATTTTTAACACTTGTAATAATTGCTATTAATGTATCTTTTGTTAATTTGTTGTAGTAAGAGGTTTTTAATGCAATATTTTCTTAACCTTAACAACTCGATAAATCCTTTCTCTAATTACGAATTTTTCTATTAACAAAAAATCGAGTCAAGATCAGAAAAAATAATAATTTAAATTAAAGAATTACCTACTGCTGCCTTGATCACATCTATATTGTTTAATGTACAGTGTGGGCCGAAATAAAGGAGTACATTTTTTAATTGGAAATATTTTTTTTGTTTTTTTGGGCGATTTATTTTCTTTTTGCAGGGCTAATAACCTAACATGTCCTCAACATGTCTGTGAATTTGGAAGCAATAATAATGTACAGGGTCGGACACAAATTTTGTTCGAAAATTCATCAAATTGAATAATCAAATTGAATAATCAACCGGATTTAATTCTGGGCTTAACATAATGTCGGACAGTCAAGCAGCCATTAAGGCACTGAGCTCTTGTGTAATCAGTTCCAAAATGGTGTGGGAATGCCTAGACAAACTCAATGAACTAGGCGAGAACAAAATAGTCACCTTACTATGGATTCCAGGACACACTGGAATAGAAGGAAATGAAATAGCAGATGAACTAGCAAAGAGGGGGACTGAAATACCTTTCTTGGGGCCTGAACCCTTTTGCGGAATCAGCCCCAATGTAATATTGGAAGAAATAAGTAAAGCCGAGAAAAAGAGAAGATCTGACCATTGGAAAGATCTAGTAGGGCTTATACAATCAAATACTCTTCTGGGTGACTACAACCTGTTGAGATCAAATGAATGCATAGTCAAAGTAAAACTGCGCTAAGAGTTTTAACAGGGATCCTAACGGGACATTGTCGCCTGAATGGGCACCTGAAAAAGCTCAAAATAGTGGAGAAAGAAGAATGTAGATTTTGTGGCATGGAAGAAGAAACCTCCATCCACATATTTTCTGTATTTTCTGTACAGCACTTCTGAATCCTAGAGCACAGCACATGGGAGATTACTGGATAGAAGAGGAACATGAAGCCTGCAGAGATCCTAAAATTGCTTCGGGAACTACTAGTTTCTGAGACTCTCCTCAGAAGCTGAGTAAAAGTAAGGGGGCACAATAGATTTTTTAGGTCTAAGTGAATGTCACTCCAAAATACATACATACATAAATACATTAATAAAAAATATAAAATAAATGTTCGATTGAACATGAATATCTATTACTTATGACGCTACAACGGAAACATTTAAAAAATACCTGACAGCCAGTGGAGCATGTATACTTGTATACAATACATTGCATACATATCAATTATTGTTATGATAATTTTTTAGTTGAAACGTCATAAATATTCGTAATCTTTAGAGAGTTACAACAATATTTATACAAATTCATTTAAATGTCCGATAATTATTAATTTGATGAAATTTGAGTCGCTAAAAAATATAATATTATTCTATGTGGTACAAAAATCTTGAATTACGATTTCAAGGATTCTTCGTTAACGAAAAAGTTCGTCTGTAACCTCAAAGTTCACGAACAAACAAAAAGATTTTGCAGATAATATAATTTAAAAAAATATAAGTAATAAATAAATTAAATCACGTATAAAATTCAAGTGCGCCGGAAGTGAATAACAAAACGAATTAATGTGAATAATCGCATATTTTGTCATATCAAGGCTCATTGGTATACATTACATTCATTTTTTAATATCTACAAAAATTGTTATAAATAGAATGAATCAGCAAAGCATCGCCAACCACAGGCGGCAATTTGGGTAAATAAACGGGTTTAGGACTAAATATCCTGTCCAAAAATATCCTGCCAAAAAAACCCATCCCGTAATATCCCCTACCAAAAATATCTCTTAGGAAGTATTGGATGAGAGGGATGAATGCATTGTAATTTACATAAAATTATTCAAGAAGGGGAAGGGATTATAATATTTTCAGTTGAGGATATCAATGTACAGGTTTTTATTGGCTGGGGATATTTTTGGACAGGATATTTAGTCGTGCTACCAAATAACAATCCGTACTATTTACCTTTTTCTGTAGCATCGGGAAAAAAGTGTTTTTTTAAATTAAAATTATTACGATCAAATATGACACAAGAGACTCAGTAATTTGGCAATCATACAGTATACGATATACATATTCAATTTCAAAACTAGATAAGTGAGTAATAGTGATTATTTCAATTTTTTTGTGCAGATACCCTCTGATCTGATGTATCATTATTAAAATTAAATATAAATATTGGCTGTAATCATTTGGAAAACTTTTTTATTATTAATTTTAGGAAAAAAAGTCATTATTCATAAAAAGCTCTGCATCATCTAAAACCTATGATACAGTCATCAAATATAAAAAATTTTTAGTCGTATACAAGGTTTGTCGAAAAATATTAGATTCACTCAAGAGTAAATTTGACAATATCAAAAAATGTTACTAAAAAGGGACAAAGTGCGTAAAATTAGCATAATTTTTTCAAGCAGTTTTTTTTTTGTTATTTAGGAGAGAAACAGGGACCTCCAAAGGCTCTAGCTCTGTTCACATCAGAATTCTTAGGCACCGGCTTATTAATGTTCTTGGGATGTATGGGTTGTATAACAGAAGTGGACAATCCTCCTGCAGCCCATCACTTCACATCGTTTGCCTTTGGATTGGTGATTCTATTAATTATCCAGGTAAAAAAACAAATCTATACTCGATATAGATAATTAAAAATAATTGTTATTTATTTATAGGGTTTCGGTCACATCTCTGGAGCTCATCTAAATCCCGGTGTTACTTTGGCTGCACTAATAATGAAATTACTGTCACTCAAAATGGCAGTTGTATACATCGCGGCACAATTTTTAGGAGCCATTTTAGGCTTTGGACTATTAAAAGTGAGTTTTCGTATTTGCGATTCTTACTGTTAAAGCTTAACAATGTGTATAGTGATACTAAACACATTAAAAGAAATGATTTTTTATTAATTATTGATATGTTTGTTGTAGATATTGATGCCTACTGACTATTATAAAGATGGTTTTTGCATGACATTACCGCATACGTTGATAACACCGATGCAAGCTCTCGCTATTGAAACAATTATAACCGCAACGCTTATTATAGTCATTTGCGCTGTTTGGGATAAAAGGAATGAAGATAAACCCGATTCTGTACCATTGAGATTTGCGTTTGTAATTGCCGGGATTTCCATGGTTGCGGTAATTATATTTATTGAATATATTTGTTGTGTACGGAATATTTTTTAAAACAGGATATTCCAAGAGTTGGTACCAACTTGAGATATAATCGGAATCTCTTTCCATAGGCTTCAAAAGTGAAAATGTATACCGTGAAAGACCGAAATCTGCTGAATGTCGAGATACACCGGTGAATGTCAACATTCCCAACGTTGCTTGACGTATGTCCGAAATATTGTTGAAATTTCATTATTTCTAACTTACACCGGCGATTGTCGACATTCAGGATGTATGTTAAAAAGAATTTTTTTTTGAAATGAAAACAAAAAAAATCCATAGGTCTTTATTTATTAAAATAATATGGGAAAAGGACTTTGTTAAACAGTAGAAAATAAAAATGTAAAATGAAATATAAAAAATAAGAACAATATCTTATTTATTGCAACAACTTAAACTACCGTGGCACTTCGAATTGCGCAAAAGTTCCTTGCTTTTACAGTTGCATTTAGTCGTGGAACTCTTCCTTTTGCAGTTACAACGTGTATAGCCTTGCCCGCCACTTTTTGAATTAGCAGAAGCTGCTTCTCTTAGCGACATTTCTTTTGTTGAAACTTCGTCCATGGAAAGTAACTTTTCTTTACAAATTACGAACTGATTACGGGTGAAAAGCTGCTTCAAGGTACCATTTTTGTTAGCTAAAAGTCTGAATCCACTATTCCAATAACAACCGCTAACACATTTCGAGGGTCTGTACGACCAGGGTCGACATCAGGGACTTGAATTCTTACGGTATCACCAATTTGGGCAAGAGGAAACATTTTTTTTTGAAGTTCGCAACATTTTTGTTGCTTGAAGTAGAAGATTCTCTTTTGCAGCTATTCTTTTTAAATAAATTAGTTCGTGCTTGAGATGAAGATGTGTTAGGTGACGGATCAATCAGTGCTTGATATGAGACGTGTCAGGTTGCGGGTCAGTCAGTGCTTGAGATGAAGCCGTGCCGGGGCTGGAACCGTCTAAAAACTTGTCGCGACCTGCAGTGTCCGAGATTCACCGGACCTCATTTGTGTTTGTCGACATATACCGGTGAAAGTCCGAATGTATAATAGGATCTCTTCTTACAAGATTTAGCCACCTATCTCTAACCATTTTTTTCATTGGAACGTTAACAAATATCTTGTTAGGAGTTTTTATTAATGTATTCTCACATTGTGGAACCGAACACCATCGATACACGTTAGGATTCATCCCTATGATGACTATTCGCACAAAATGATTCAAGATTCAAATTTAAATTATGTATCAAAATAAACTTTTAGCCTGCAAACTGTCAAGTGTTTGAAGTTTGACTGACGATTTTACCACATGTCACAGATCATAGATAACCTATTGACACTGTTACGAATTGATGATGTCATTTTAAACGCGGAATAAATGCATATTCATACAATTCCAACTTAGGAGGACATATTGTATATAATGTGTACTTTTTATTCCCTCTACAAATATAAACTCTTAGAAAACGATATACAGAGGTTTTAATTTTCCAGGGTCCCCTCACTGGTGCTAGTATGAATACAGTCAGAAGTTTAGCTCCTGCCTTGTTTTTGGGAAACTTCCAACATTTATGGGTAAGTTTTATATCAAATTTCAAAAAAGGAACTAAGTAGATATTGAAAAAGCTTAGTCAGTACAAAAAACGGCATGAAATATTACAAAAAATTACCTAATCAAAGCTCTCGAAAACGTTTTATGTAAAATAAACAACTCGAAATTGGAATCGGGTCAGTGAATAATGTGTTGTAATCAATCACTGAAATTCTTTCGAGTACCTTCGAAAACGCGTGGAAGGATACCTACCTATTATACATCTCGGTAAATCGACATACTTTAATGAATCTTAACAACTGCGCCTTTCTACGAATTAATTTGTTCAAGTAACAAATCGATTCTTATCTAAAGCTAGAGTTAGGTTAGATTAGGTTTGTGGATCAAGAGAGTTAAGTTTTGATTTGATTTTAGATATATTGGGTTGGACCTAACATTGGTGCAATAATAGGATGTGGGATTTACAAGTTCCTATTTAGTTTACCCGAAGAAGATGCTCAAAATAAAGAAGAGACGATCAGTTTACAAGACGTCAAGTCGGAAAAAGCATAATTTTAATAAGTCTTCAATGATGACCAGAACTTTTTATACATTCCTCGTATCTATAAGATATGAAAAAAAGACGAGTAGCTGTTATATTTAACGATGTTGTTATAAAACATTATTTTATTGGAAAATAAGTATTACCTATTTGTTACAAATGATGTACACATTATTGGATATTTTTCTATTTTTTTTTTTCGAAAACTACGTATTTTGGATAAATCCAACTGTATATATTTATTTCCTACTGATCAAATCAGTTTTAGATATTTATTTTAATTATAAGATGAGATAAAGCTATTTTTTGTAAATAAAATATTTTACTGTTTTATAAATCTGCACTTTTTATTAACCTATTCTCAGTGCCGGTTTGAGGAGTGTTTGAAACGTAACCAGCCGCACACTCGAGTCTTTTGGAGGGGCCTAAAATTGGCCAACCAGTGGCTCCTGGTAGTGGCATAAAATATGAGTGTTGCACTTTTGCAACTTTCGCCCGAGGCCGGCCCTGCCTATTTTTCACAAAAGTCAAGAATTTATTATTTTGTGAAGTGCAGTCCATTTATTGTAATACTCTGTTTTCTGCTATCCACTTATCAAACAAATTTGAACGAAATAAATTAAATTCTATCATTGTTCCAAGATATTTAAATTATTTCTAGCGCCATCTAGCTTTTAGAAGCTGAGTTTTAAAAAATATACAAATGCAAACGTCTACTAAGATCTGTCTGTCGAAAGGTTTCAAGTTAACCACCAGTAGATGTAGTAGCAGTCGACAAACTGTAGGTATTGAGATAAAGAAAGTAAAAAATAAATGAATATACAGGGTCCCACGACGATTAAGACAAGTAATATATCAGAATTGGGCAGTAGTAGATAATTATAATTTTGGGGGTGTAAATTAGAGCAATTATTGCATCCTTTCTGTTATTGTGTTACCCAATGAGGTATTTATTTTTGGTCACGTGATGTCGCATTCAGAATTATTAATGGGACAACCTGTATATTTGTGCGTTTCTGTGATCCTCCCGATAAAAAAATTCCAACCAACTAGCACACTTGGGGTCTGAAGTGATTAATTCAAGAGTTACAGGTACTTAAAGGATTGAAGTTGAAAAATTCATAATTAAGACAAACCAATATTGTCTTATTGGCACTTTTGCCATTATCATTGCAAACTTGACAATGGGCAGTCTTTTTTATAAGATTTGCTATGCTATAACAGGAAAAGATGCAACATTTGCTCTAATTTACACCCCCAAAGTTTTAATTATCTACTAATGCCCAATTCTGATATATTACTTGTATTAATCGTCGTGGGACACCCTGTAGATGAAAAAATTATTATTAGGGCAAAGTT
Source organism: Galerucella calmariensis (assembly GCA_910591675.1). Classification (NCBI taxonomy): domain Eukaryota; kingdom Metazoa; phylum Arthropoda; class Insecta; order Coleoptera; family Chrysomelidae; genus Galerucella; species Galerucella calmariensis. The sequence goes on along the minus strand of CAJUYG010000285.1, from coordinate 93,769 downwards.
TAGTCTAAATAGTCATAATGAGTGTTGGGTAGAATGATTTTAATCCCTTTTGTGATGTATATAGTCATTTTCATAGTTTTCGTGTGTTATTATTTGAATATCTTTTTGATCGTTTTTATACAAGGCACTTCATTGAAAATTATCCTTCTCTATAAATCTGAAGTTTACTTTTATGTTTTATAGAAAAATTCTCCAAAAATTGTATAAAGAGCCAAAAGACATCCCTATTTGTTAATAGACTAGTTATAACTTTAACCCTTTCCTCCCTATTGAAATTATTACTTCTTTAATTAATAGTAATAGTAATAGTAATAGTAATAAAATAATATTTATAAATATTAGAACGGCGACTTATTTTCGTAAATAACTTTTTTTGTCCTATTGATTTATTTATCTGAATCTCAAGTGTTACGACAAATATTTTTGTCATAGTATCAAACAAAAAATAATACTTGGCACTTGATGTATCTTTCGAAATGGTTTGTTTTTAAAAATAAATATCGAAAACAGATCGATAAATTCTGAAAATGTGAGACTTGCAGAATGTTAATAAAGAAAAGAAATTTTAAAGAGTGTTTTTGAGTCGAAAAATATAACTACAAATAATGCATTTTGTGTGAATTTTTGAAAAATCAATTAATACTGATAAATAAAAATAGCTCTTATACGATTAGAGCGTGCAAATAGAAGGCGAAGCTTGTTTGGTTAGGTAAACACGCTCATGATGACATTAAAATTTAGTAGTGGTATCAAATGACAAAAATTACTATTAATTACAAGCTATTTTTATAATATTTCTTTAAAGCACGCAAATTTTTACATACATGAAGTGCGAAATCTCCTACAGTTTTTATACAAAAACGGAAAGACGACAAATCTAAGTAGGAATAAGGCAATCAATCAAGGACACTCCTGAGAAACTAAGATTTATGTCAAGAGTCCTACCTCCAGAAAATATCGAAAGTTCCTGAAAAGTCACTTTGGGCTCAATTTGTAGGTCATGGCAGGTGTTTTTAAACAAGAAAAAACTTAACGCTATTGAGTTTACGGAAGGGGGGAAATATTGCCCCCTAAACCCTGGAAAACGGCTAAATGTGCGAATTAGAGATTTTTTCTTTAAATAAAAAATGAAGATCGTCATATTATCTACAAAAATGGTCCCTAAAACTTTTTTCGAAAATTCGTTAGTTATCGAGATAATGAGACCTAAAAGTCTCCTCATTTAAGCAGCTGCTCTGCCTGTAGGAATTCTGCTGTCTATGCAAGGGGGCGGAAGAATTGGACATTTCCCGATGATTCAAAGTTCATATTTTATCCTAATTTTTTTTATAATGGAACCTTGATCCCATCAAACACTGTGCAATAATTATAGACCAATATGTTTAGCCCAAACCCTCTTTAAAATATATACGAGAATATTAGAGATCCGATTAAGAAGTCATATAGAAGCAAAATTAGAAGAGGAACAAGCAGCTTTCAGACCAGGAAGGCAAGCAAATGATAATATATACATTTTAAGAAGACTAATTGATAATACAATTGAAGCGGGAGAAGAAATGTATTTAGCATTTATAGACTTGAGGGCAGCTTTTGATACAGTAGAAAGAGAAAAAATTTGGGAGGTGTTGGAAGACTTAGAAGTACCGAAAGCTCTAATTAATAAAATTAAAAGCACATACCAGACTGTCAAAAAAAGAGTGCAGATAGGAGGTCGAAGATCGGAAGAGTTTTCAATGAAAAAAGGTATAAAACAAGGTGATAGCTTAAGCCCACTGTTGTTTGTTATTATTATGGACAAAATAGTGAAGGAAATAAAAAGACAAGGAGGAAATCTGGACACGATAATAGGGTACAGGAACATGGTACCGGTCAGACTAAGTAACCTACTATACGCGGACGATATCGTACTCATATCAAAAAAAGTAAAGTCTTCAGGGACTTTTCAGGAGCTTTGTTCCCTCATTTACTGGACTATTATGGAATTGAAGAATAATCACCACAAATAGCGTGAATTTTAACTAAAGTTTTTAAATTGTGGATTTAATATTATAAAAAGATTATCAAAGTAATTAAAATACTTAGTTAAATCTGAACAGATTATTTAATAAAAATGCGTGGGTATATATAAAAACCGAGATAAAAACTTTAAACCAAAAAAAAAGAACAAACTATTTTCAGTGTATTTAACTATATTAGAATTTCTTATTCGATACTATATGGTCATCATTAAGTAATTAACAAAAATAACAAAAATTGTGGAAATTAACAGTATTAACGCAATATCAATAACAAAAGTCATTAGGGTAAACGATATAGTAGTGCATGTTTTTAAAATGATATTGATTAACATGCGTCGTTAACACATTTGCACCATTTAAAGTTTATTCTTTTCACAGGTAAGTTATAATCAAACTATTATCTGATAACAATTTATTATCAAATTTTTTTTACTCTTTAATGTTAATTAGTTAAATTGTACTATGAATTCAATCTCTTCTCCGGCACTCCCTTGAAGTTCGGTTTCGTGACCAAGTATATCCTCCTAAAGGGTGGCGTCTCTATGTCGGTAATTAGGTATAAACATTTTCACAGTCAACTGAGTACACTTTCACAGTTTTCGCGAACAAGTAAACACTGTTATAGACACTGTTTTGAACATTTTGTAAATTATGCTAAAATAGGTGAGTTATTTAAACAAATACATTATATTATTTCAAGAAAACTAGCACCAAATTAATGATAATAACATAAACTTAATCTTTGTTCACTGTCACACAATTTGTTTCAGTTTTTTACTATGTAGCACTCTACCTATTATCTCCCCATTCAATTGACAAACATTATTATCGGCCTACCATTTAAATTCAAATGGGACTACTGTTCCAATACAAGAAGAATGATCAAATATGCGATCCATAGACAAAGAATTATGTCCAAAAATGTATACAGTGTGGAAACCACTTATGGAATAAAATTCTTCATGTCATTATTTTAGAAAATTATAAAAAATGCCGAGACACGTCAACTTTTGAATTGAGTTGTGCGTTATGTGAACCATCTTAATGAACCGATTCCAACAAACTAAATAATGTATGGTCAATTATGAATTATACAGGGTGAAATTTTAAAATTTATAATTTATTACACTTGAAATACCTTGAAATAACTTTTTTAAATTAGCTAAATATGGATTTATCAAAAAATCTCAACTAAATAATTATTAGACGTATTTGTATATTAAACAAAACCTGCTACGCCCATGAATTTTATCATAAATACTTAAAAATTGTCTAAAAACGCCAATAATTAGACAAAATCGGTGAATAATGTGGATTGTTTTAAATCGGTAAATAATGTGGATTGTTTTCTATCCCGTCAGTTGTTGATGTGTTGACAGTTTATACTGAAAAAGTAAAATCTTTGTCAAACCATCTTTCCTTGTCGACATAACAATGAAATATTTAATTTCTTACCGAATTGATTTTAATGATGATCGGGTACGGGGATAACTGCAGAAGTCAAGTTGAAGTGGCAAACTTATTTAATCACAGGTATCCCGAATTGCCTAATATTTCACAAAGTACTGTGTCTGAAATTCATGCACAATTCAGAGAGCTTGGACATGTCAAACCATTGAAAAAAAAACCACACCTTGTTGAAGATGATGTGAAAGTGGATATTTTGTTACCTAAGTGTCGAAGAGAATCCAACTTCAAGTACATGTCAAATTTCCCGTGAAAATAATGTTAGTCATACAACTGTTCTAAGACGTCTTCATAAAGAAAAACGTCATCCCTACAAATTAACTATTGTGTAGGAGTTAACAGAAGACGATCCAGATCCTAGAATGGATTTCTGCGAAAGATTGATGAATAAGCTGAACGGAAATGAGATAGCTCTTGGTACCATTCTTTTTTCTGACGAATCAACATTCACATTGAATGGAGAGGTAAACCGACAGAACTGTAGATGTTGGTCATCAGAGAGTCCTAATTGGATGAGTGAGAGAGACACGTACTCAGTACTCTCAAAAGGTGAACGTTTGGGCCGGTATCATAGGCGACCATATTATTGGTCCTATATTTATAGATGGAAATTTGACAGCTGAAAAATATTCAAATATGCTTAGAAATGAAGTTATTCCTGCGTTGGCAAACTTATATCCCAACGCAATAGATCCTAGCTTACCGAATGAAAATGTTTGGTTCCAGCAAGACGGGGCAAGAACTTATTTGGATGAAATCTTCCCCAATAAATGGATTGGACGAAGAGTTACTATTGAGTGGCCAGCTAGATCGCCAGACCTTACGCCGTTCGATTTTTTTCTGTGGGGTTATCTCAAGAACAAAGTATATGCAACACAACCAACTAGCATTGTAGACCTCAAAGACAGGATAACTACAGAAATACGGAATATTTCACCTCAAACTTTAAACAAAGTTAAGGAGGAGTTTTATAAGAGACTGTGCTATTGTCAACAACTAGGTGGAGAACATTTTGAGCATTTATTTTAATGTATTAAAATCAAATATGTACATCAGGTATTTTATGTATGTGCTTATAATAACTGTGAATAAAAAATTTCACCCTGTATAATCAGTCACTTAAAAATTCCATACCCAGTATATCTTTACAATGTACATAATATATTTACGTAAAGATCAACTCAAGTATAAGAGGTTAAAAATAATAATTTGAGAAGATGTATTGTGTAAGGCTTCCTTTGATTATATTTTATTATCCTATTTTTGTGCACCAAATATCCAACTTCATTTATTAAGGTTTCCAAGCAACTTTCCTATAATTTTTCCCAAGTATTCAAATTGCATTAAAACGTCGAATTTTGTTAGTGGAGGTTAAAAAAATTGATGGTGATAGGTAGGTAAATAGTAATACTACAATATATCATTGAATTTACCAACATTTTAGCTACATTTAAAAATATTTTCCAAAAAGATAACTAACTGCTTACTTTAGTACCAACATACATTATGTATAAGGCATTAAATAAATAAAATTACTTAATTATGTATACGTTTCAGTAGAATAACCTCCTTAATGGTATAAATAACTTTTAATAAACCTCAAATTTGTTATGATTAGAAAAAATAACATAGTATCGCTGAAATACTTTCGGTTAGGTAACTACCTAACTTTAAAAACAAAAGATTTTCAAGTTTATCAGCTAATTGCAGTAAATAATGCCAATTACAGAGGAAGAGAGAGAGAGAGAGACGCGGAAGTAAATTACTTATGATAGACAAAAAGTAGTTAGAAACTAGGTACTTGGATCATAAAACAAATCTAAGCTGGTATACATAGCTGTACCTCCTCCAATAAATACCGGTAAGCTTATCAGTAATTCACTTTTCAAAACTTTTAATAATTAATAAATACTCATTTAAAACAAGTTGATACCTGTCTATTTATAAATATTTCTTGGTGGAGTGAACTACAATATAAAAAAGTGTATTCCTATAGTTTTTCTTTTTTGTCTCTCTAAGTATTAGTCATTTTATTATTGTACATACATTATTCCCATGTATGATCATTCACTAAGTAGGTATAGAAATAAAGTGTTGAAGAAATAAATTTACCTGTGAAATATTAACTTCAATAAAAAATGATGTAGATGTAATTGAATCAGTTCTGCTCTGGATAGTCATATTAATTTTGAGTAGGTTCACTTTTATCACTGCACTTCACATTATAGTTTTATAAGTTGAAAACAAATATAAATGTCACGTTAAATTTATAATTCACTACGATAAAGTTATAATTCTACCGAACACACAATTACCGAATAAATTTGATTATATACCTGTTAACTTTAAAATTTTTAAAAGGCACAACAATTAATACAACAGGTGATTATAGCGTCCTAAAATGGCGATTTGACCATTTGGAGATGACAGACTTCTCACTTTCTGATTCAGTTCTTTCACTGATTACTGATGATAGATAATATATAATTTTCTATTAGTAAGATAAAGATAGACAATATAACGGCGTACTATTCGAATTAAAACGATATTCAGTTGTTTTTTAAGTCGAAAAGGTAAGTAGCTGTAAGAGTGACGACCTTATCAGACAACAGATGGCGCCAACGGTATCTATTTATTTAATATAAATTATATTTAAAATAATTTCAAGTATACAGGGACATGTCGAAAAGTTTATATTCTTTTTCTCTTATAGTTTTAATTTTTATCGTTAACCACGCCAAAAAAACAAAAGAAGCACGTTGGTGCAAACGCCCAACTAGCAACAATTTCAATTTTGACCATGGTGGACAGACAATTTTCTCAAAAAAACGGTGTGGCAGTAATAGAAGTTCCAAATCCAGAACAGAAATGGGTAACTTCGGATACAAAAGGTAGTACAGACGAAATTATTTGTGATGCCGAAGATACTGGTGAGTACTTTTATTAAAAGTATTATATTTTGTACATTTGTCTGTCTGATATTTCGTGTGAAATGGAAAATGATAGGATATGAGTAATTGAAGTGGATTTATTACTATTTTAGGTGGCAATATCTAAATGGATGTTCCACTAAACGAATTTCGTGACTGATTAAAGCGATAAACTTAACCCTTAGAGAATGAATCGAATGTTAAAATTTAATATATCAATTGAAATTAAAGTAGGTAGTAGATATATTAGTTGAAATGATGACTTTCAACATTAGTATTTGAAAAAATTCTTTTCTTGTGAGTAAAGTTATTTTAAAATCGTCATGCCATCAAAATCTTAATCATCCACAACTGCACATGTTAACAAAATGAAAAAAATTAAATAATTATATAAATTAAATTGACAACAACAATCGTAAAATGTGAGTTAGCCGCAAGCAACTTCGGTGGTTGACTTAAAATAACGTGGCCTAGTATTATTCCTTCTCTAAAAATAAATAAAATTTTCTCATGTGTGTGGGGATAGCCATACGGACAGTGTGTTTTGATATTAAATTCAATTTAAATCTGGGAGTTTATCGGGGATTATATTCTCTCGAAAAATAGTTGATATTATGAATTACGCGAAACAAAATTATCAGTTATTTCTTTAATATCATTCTCTAAGGTGTTTTAAAATAAGTTTTAAAAATGGAAGTTCGTAAGTACATAACGAGAAATTTTGTCTATTTTATCAGTGATTGATTACGTGAATAAGAAGTGTCTAAAAAAATGTTCTATTACTTGGTTCCACGTCTTTCTTGGTCTACCTCTTTTCTTGTTTTTTATTGACATACTAATCATAATAATTATACAGGCCTCCAAATAGATAATAGTATATTCTTCAACGAGTGCAGAATGATGGCTATTATTCACGCGGATGAAGTTTCCAAAACGAGGGAGCGCAGCGAGTGAGTTTTGGAATCATCCAAGTGAATAATAGCCATTCTACACAAGTAAAAGACTATACTTTCTCCACGACAAAAAAGAAAAAACTTCCAATGAGGATCGAACCGCGCCATAGTCAACCTCCACTAGGCTATAGAGTATATTTATAAAAATGTCAAGAGTAAATATATATACGTAACTCATATTTTTAATCGGAACCCTTCCATTTATAAATGAAATTAATTCCGGGAGGAGTACATATTCACTATCTCTACTGTTGTCCATTTTTTTCTCTTATAATACGTAAAATTATGATTTTATAATTATTTTGACGTTTCAAACGACGAGCTGTCAGAAGCGATTTGCGTCCTTAGGTATTTGACGTTTTAAAGAGACGATTTGATTTATTAATTTTGATTTAATTTAGCGTGAATTCTGATAATAATAGAATGTGATTGGCTAACGAGAGTGAATTCTTTTTATTATTCACTGGTGTGAAGAAGCTAAATATTTTATGTAAAAATAATTTGTGCGTTACTATTTAGTCGTGGAGAAAATTTATTTTTAAATAAAAAACCTCAATATTTTTTTGTTTTCCAGGAAATTTGGTGAAAGTCTACGACAACATGTCGATTATTGAAAGATTGATTATGTGTCTATCTGAATTGGGGGGTACTGCATGTTTGGTATTCTTAGGATGCTTGGGATGTACCAGTAACGATGCCACTTTGATATCTTTTACTTTTGGTTTGGCCATCATGATTGCCGTTCAAGTAAGTTTCGAAAACTAGGATTAGATTATTAAGTCATTCATAAATGATATTTTTATTTTTAAAGATTTTCGGTCACATTTCTGGAGCTCATGTAAATCCAGCTGTCACTGTGGCAGCTGCTGCTTTAGGACAATTTCCATTAATAAACGTTCCTATATATTTTCTGGGACAAATTTTGGGGGGTGTCATAGGCTTCGGATTAGTAAGGGTGAGTTGAAAATTACAAACAATATTAGGTAATAATAATAGATAGTTTTCTCAATTTTTTTAGGCACTATTAGCAAATTATCCTGCAAACTTAGATGCACTATGTTCGCCAGGGCCGAATATACATTTATCGGACTTTCAAGTATTTTTAACAGAATTTCTTCTAACTTTATTATTGATATGGGCTTGTTGTGCGGTGTGGGACAATAGAAATAGCACGAAGCACGATTCAGTGCCGTTACGTCTAGGTTTGACCGTTACTGGACTTGCAATGGCTGGGGTTAGTACAAATATACAATTTGAATGAAAAACATTTTAATAGTGGATAATATTTTATAGGGTAGCTTGAGCGGGGCAAATATGAATCCTGCTCGAAGTTTGGGTCCGGCTTTGATAAATGGAACTTGGCATCTTCACTGGGTAAATAAATACACACCAAAAATATACAGTTTATGAAAATGTTTACGAAAAAATTTTAATTTCAGGTTTATTGGATTGCTCCGATATCAGCAGGTCTCGTCGGCGCCATATCCTATAGGATAGTTTTCGGAAAGGAATCCAAAAGTGATAATGAAACATTCCCTTCTTAAATATAGACAGATCTATCTTAGGTTTTTAAATGAAAATGAAATTTCTAGACGTAGGTATTTTACTTATCGATAGATATATACAGGGTGATTCGTAAGTAATGTTTGTAATGTATTTTATAGAGGACGCCACATAGGCCACGTATGCGGCATAAATGTGCGCAAAACTTTTTTGCCTTTTACATTAGCACCACTACGATTGTACTGTACTTCTATGTAAAAATTACTTAAGGACCACCCTTTATATCAGAAATTAATTGTTTATAGAATATTATTTATATTTATGGTTACATTGCTTATTAAAGATGGTTAGAAAGTATTTCAAAGTGTTTCTCTATAAGACATCAAATCATCAGGGGCCGTATTTTTTATTTTTCAAGTTTTAGGAAATAAAACATCTATTTTGTCCCTTCTAGAAGGAATCTGCAGGCGTGTCTGAAGGAGGTTTTTCCTTCAATCCATGGCATCT
>CAJUYG010000285.1:0-84381 GCA_910591675.1 Galerucella calmariensis | reverse complement strand
AAAAAAAAATAATTATCGCTATATTCAAAAATATAATTTATTAAATTCCAAAAATTACCATATTCTCGTATAGATCTATAACAACATCCTGATTAGGACACGAAGAAACGCATATATAAATTTTAAGATCGAATAATATCAGGGTTATTTGAAAGAGAACTGCGTAGTCGGCAAGACCCGCGCGGGTCTTAGTCTTTAATTGAATTATTATCAAAAAGGATTAAAACGGTAGTGTTCGTTGTGGTAGTAGTGTCCTTTTATCTTTGGTGGAATTTTTAAATTAATAAACATGGTTAAAGGTAGTAACCTCTTTTTAATTTTATAGAAAATTTAAATTTTTGTTGTTTCATTTACACTACACTATAATATGGTCAAGCTAGAACTGTGAAAAATTATATATAAATATACTCATGTGTACCTATAGTTTGTGAAGGTTAAAGAAAACACTCAAATACAACACAATTAATATACGTTTGCAATTATTATAGCTATCTGTTTATTGTAGAAATGTAGGTAAGTACCTATTATAGGAAATAACATGTGCATTTTTCAACAATAACTACCTAGTGAATAGTTGCATCATAATAAAACAGATGAGATTATTTTGAAAACTATATATAATAGTACATTCCATTTATTAATTGTAATTAGATATCTTCTGTAAGTTCTACTAGACTACAAAACTTTGTTGTCAAATTTTATGAAGGTCCATTCATAGTAGATCACATCTCTGGTAAAATGTGAAATAAAATATTTTATTTTATGACATTCTAACGATATGATAGCCTACTAGAAATGGAATCAAGTGAAGTGAACGTTCCAGGAACGGTTTTTTTATTGGGATAGCGCTTTTTTCGCTTATTTTGGAAATGTTGTTAATAAAACGCGTTTGTTGTTGTTACTTTTTGTGTATGATTATTTTTGTTTTCAAAATATGTATAGCTCAGTTTAGTGATTTTGTGTATTGAAGTGTGTATCGATTAACAACTATTCCAATGATAAATCATAAAAAAACCTGGATAAAAACTTATGATGCTATCCTGATAACGCAGGTAATTGATTATTGGAAATTTCTCTTTCTAACATTGGTAACCACATTCGGCTGAAATACTAGCTACACATTTATCTGCATTTAGTTGTATCAAAGCACTTTCTTTGATTTTTCGTCTTTTATTATTGGGCTCTTTCAATATTATTTTTGCCAAATCCCATTGAATTGTTTGCAAATAACTGACTTAAAGAACTCCCTATCTTTTATATACTTTTTATGTTCACTTTCAATGTTTCACCTAAATAGAATTTGTCGCATTCACAAGTTATCTGATATATGCAATTTTTTGAAGATTGTTCTTCATTTTTTGGTTTCGTTTTTGTTAGTATAGATCCCAAAGTATTGTTAGATTTAAAGCTAGTTCGAATATTGAATTGATCACCAATTTTCATAATTAGATGTATTGGATACGATTACCAAATTTTTATTTACCTTTTGTATTAGTGGTTTGTTTATAGCTAATGTCTAATACAAATAGGATTATCTGAGAGATATAGTCAAACAAAATCTATCGATACGTTGATAATATATTGATATCCAGTGAATACTCGACCATTATACAGTAGAATACGAGTAAAAAATGTTTGTGTGTAGAAATTTTGGATAAAAAAAATAATGTTGTATGTCATGAGGTTACTTGTAAGTAATTATTAACTAGGTATGTATTTTTATGAATCCCATTTGAAAAGTAAACTTTGAATACCAATAATAAAGCACGTTTTTGTGATATTTTTATACACATTTATTTTCAACGTATTCAAGGTGTTCGCGATAGTATTCTACAGGGTGGTTCATTAAGAATGTCCAATCTCTGAACTGTAGATTCTAGACCTCAAAACATGATGATTCTGCTCTACATGCCTCATGCTAATATTGCTAGTTTCCGAGATACGGGGTGATCACAGTTTAAATTTAAATTTTGATTTTCGCAATATTTGCTTCTGAAAAGTTCAATAAATTTTCATAAAAAATTTTATTATTCCTTAAATATGTAACAACAACAAATTTGCACACAAAAATAAAAAAAACTTCAAAGCAAATGATCAAAATGACCACCATTTACTTCAATACACTTTATGATCCGCTTTCGTAAAATCAAAATTTAAATTTAAACTTTGAACACCCCGTATCTCCTAAACCAGCAATATTTGCATAAGGCATGTTGAGCAGAATCATCATATTTTGAGGTCTAGAATCTACAGTTCAGAGAGAATCACCCTGTATAGTAGTTGTGGATTAATTCTCTCTAACTTTCGGAAGAAACAGGGTTTATTTGTTTGATTCCTATTAATATTAATAGTGGTGAAGGTATTTTTTTGATAACCGGTACATAATAAAAAGATGTGTTAAAGTAATACAAGTTTTTAAGTAAAATAGTTTGTTTACCTTTGCTAACAGGTTGTAAAAGTGTCCAGGTACTCGAATTATTGTCAGTTCTTCAATGTCATCAAGTAGTAGTATAATATTTTAGTATTGATTATGTTTGTTTAAAGAGAAACGTTGAATAGTTACATAGGTACCTATAGTTCTTGAAAATTTAATATGAAAACATCGAATAGTAGAAAAAACTAGATGGATTCATGCAAGCAAAAATTAAAACATATATTAATTTAAAACTAAAACTGAGAACATAAAATTATGTAATGTAATGTTGGTGTTGATGCAAGAAAATAAGAAATTTAAATTAAAACAACTTTAAACTAAGAAATTCGACACAAAGCATGCTTTAAGCCTTGAACACAGATCATTGTTATCTCAATTACTATTGGAAATTATTATAACAAATGATTGAAAAGACAGCGCATTAGATTATTCGTGGAAGAACTCGATCAACTTTTTTGTTACACTCTGTAATTTGTGATGCTAGTTAATTTGTCACAAAAAGACCCCACATATACATTTAATAAATTGAACAATATTCAATAGTTTAACTATGAAAATACAAAAAATATCCAGTTGTTGGCATTGAAATATAACTTTTTGTGCACACATTAATTCACATTACCATACTTACATATGAATTGAATTAAATATAATTAATAGCCTAATGGATTACGTCATATATATAAATATTTCCTTCGCCTACAACTAGATTTTCAAAATTTACACTCAGAAAAATAAAAATGAAAACTACACGAAAAAAACATAAAAATTGTTCATGTTTCTTTCTTTGAAAATATAATTTTATTTTGTAGCAATCATTGCAGCTTTCTTATCTTTAGGGTCACGACCAGATTGTTTGACAACATTCCTCATATCTAAGTTCATTACGTGAATACTTTCACAATAAATATTATAAATAAATATTTTTAAAAGTTTTAGTTATTTACATATGTAAATGATTACAAGAAGTTATAAATATTTTTTTAATTGTATAATTATATCTATAGTTTGATTGAAATTACCATGTCTCTAATACCGGCTTTTACAAATTTACACTATCATCAATGAATCTCATTTCCTACATCCTACGAAAATTTTATTAGTAAAAAGTGTCGGTAAATGAGTTAAATGGTTAAATTAATACTTCCTACTAACTGCTGCCAATTATCAAGTTTGCACACACACAAATAATTTCGTGTCTTCCTTTGAAGGATGATCTTAAATTTTGTCACCAGAGATTATAAAGATGAAAGCAGATGACTTTGAACTAGCAGCCTGAGCTTACACTAATCTATATAATTTAATCCAGTCATTATCGACATTCGAAATCGAAAATTTAACAATAATTCCAAAAGTTTTCAAACTTCGGTCAAGTGAATGGTACATTACAATGGTACATTTATGCAATTTGCAAAAATGTAATTTTATTATTTTTTCACCTTCAAGAAAATTGCAAAAGTTCCGGATCGCGTATGAGGTTGCAAATTTGTAAATGCATCAGAATAGATGTTTTCAAAGTTTGCAACCAAGTTTCAAAACTTTTGTAATTATTCCGAGACCGCCTTGCTCGAAAAAATGACCACGAATTAAAAAAAATTATGAATAAACATGTTCCGGTCAACGTAAAAAGTTGCAAATTTGTATAGTCGTTCGGTATATTTTTCCGATAGATCTGTCAAATTTGCAAAACTTTTGGGACGTTTTCCTTTAGTTTAATAAAGAAAAACAATAATTTTTAATAACAAAAAATGTTCCGTACACTTAAATTGGTTGCAAATTTGACACGTGATGTAAAATAATATATTTAACACCACTCCAACTTTGCAGAACTTTTGGAATTTTTGGTCTCAAGAACTGAGCAAATTATCATTTATTGCATTTTTAACAATGTTCCGGACTTCGGAACAGGTTGCAAAATTTCATAGTTTGTTTTTATCCCATTCCCGACCTTACGTCAAAATTTGAAAACTTTTGGAATTATAATCAATTGATTGTCTTGACTGACTGAACTGATTGTAGTCAGACGATTTTTATAAAAAAAATGACATAGATGGAGAACAAAAATTGATAGGAGCAGAACTTGATATCGAAAATTATGTTTGCACGTCCCCAATACCTAATAAAAAACATCTTGTCGAAAATTTCTTTTTTGTAACACAATTCTTTAATAAAAAAATTTTGTACCCATTTCGAAGTATTTTGTAGAGGGCGCCACATAAACTACGTATGCGGCATAAATGTGCGCAAAACTTCCTTGCCTTTCACATTAGCGCTACTTTTGTAAAAAATAATTGAAGCCGCATCATTACAACAAATAAAAGGTATACTTGTTAGTATCCCCAAATCTCAACGGTTTTAGAGATATTCACATTTTAGTGATTAACTGTATGATTATTATTCAATGAAATTACGTTCGAAAAATGTACGTATAATATTTTTTTTAGTATCAAGATGAACAGTATTAGGGTGTAGTAACAGTTTACATGAAAAATATGTATGGTACTTTTAATATTTGAAAATAATAAATATCGTACACACAATTACATTTTTCGAACGTAAATTCATTGAATAATAATCATGCAGTTAATCACTAAAATGTGAATATCTCTAAAACCGTTGAGATTTGGGGATACTAACAAGTATACCTTTTATTTGTTGTAATGATGTGGCTTTAATTATTTTTTACAAAAGTAGCGCTAATGTTAAAGACAAAAAAGTTTTGCGTACATGTATGCCGCATACGTTGTCTATGTGGCGCCCTCTATAAAATACATCGAAATAGATACAAAATTATGATTTCTTATATCAAAAAACTCCCAACCCCAAAATTTTGTGCATGTACATCAAAAAGCATTAAAGTTATTGTAAAAAACGAAAATTAAAATTTCATGTTGAACACCCCTCTGTTTCTCTCTTAATATCAACATTTTATTAAGGGTCATCTACCAAATTCGACCTTGCACAATTATGCTTTGTATATTTTTTTGTTTCCCTACGTCCTCACATAACGAAAATTTTATTAATAATATGAAAGCTCCGCAACATGTAGGTAGCCAAGCGGTCCAAGCGGATTTTGGTTCACGTACTACTCTATACGCTTCGTCAGTACTGAACTGGGGGACCGCCAAGACCGGCGAGCGTTGTATCAACAATGGAACGGCACGCGACTACCGAAGCAGAGAGACAATGTCAGTCATAGAAGGATAGAAAAGCGAGAGATGGATTTTTATCCGATATTTTAGTGGTAGCAACCGAATTTCAATAAGGAATTGTACGGTCATAAGTAATTTGAGGATTCTGAGATTTTTATATAGTATTCATAAAGCTTCAAATTAGACCCCTTATAAATTAGTTTTTCCATATAATCCATATTTAATTCTTTACAAGTGCTTAAACTTTGCTTAATATGTGTAATTACCTCATGATTCGTATTTTTTTCAACAAAATTTGGTTAGCATTTCAAAGTTTTTATTCGATGAGAACTCTAAGTTCAACATTAATCTACATGATATATTTTTTCCTTAATTTTCAATACATCCATTAACTCAAAATTCTTTGCCAAAAATACTTCGAGATTTTGTCAAACCGCTGCCGATAGATTCCCCTTAATGCTAGTTGATTTATATCGCAATATTTTGAAGTGAATATTTTACTGTACTTCTATGTACAATTAATTAAGGGCCACCCTGTACGTAACCTTGATTCTTGATTTATAAAAAGTAAACAAACTTTCTTTATATAAGTAGGTTATCTATTATATAATTTACCCTTTAACTGCTAATATATTCAAACCATATTTTAATCAAACTGACTTTGATTTATAGAAACTTTGTGATAGGTACAGAGAGATAAATAAACCGCAGACAGAAAAAAATAACATCAGTCGGTCTTTAAAATTGATTTTAAAAAAATAGTCTTTTCACATAATTTAGGTATTGTAGCATAGCCAGGCATAATATTTAGGTGAGTGCTCAATATTCTATCAACATCAATTAAATAAAACAGACATTTGAATCGAAAAATAGTAATTGAAAATACACGCCTAGAACCAAATGAAACAACAAAATCTGCTTATGCTTATAAAATAATGAATAAACTAATATTAAATTCAACTCTGATTTTTCGTTAATTATTATTTCAGGAAAGATTATAGAACTGACGGACAAGATGTCAACAAAAGACAGAGTTATTTTATGTGCATCCGAAATTGGCGGCACTGCAATCCTATTATTTTTAGGATGTATGGGATGCGTAAATAGTTTATCTCCAGGAGGCATTATACCACACGAACAAATTTCCTTCACATTTGGATTAGCTGTTATGGTAGCAATTCAGGTAAATATTGTACAAATAGATTAGATAAGATTTGATGAGTTGTCTAATCGGTCTATTCCACTGCGACCTTTCCGGATCTGTTGTAGTTCTCTGAATCTAGATTACATTAACCAGCCCGACTCTGTCTAAGTAGCCAATCAGACATACAGTCCTCTGTTAACATATCTACTACGGCTTTGACAGTTTTCCATCTTTGCTTATTAGGTTTTCCGTAAAAGTTGGCAAATGTCTTCTAATGTATCTCTGTCTCTGACCTAAGATTATCCACCATTCTAGTGGACTTCCTTGTGGCCATATTTATTGTGACGAGAAGGATTCTGGTTCAATGAATGCCATTGATAAGCAAATCTGATGCCAGTAGGTCTAGTGGAGGCAGATTCAGCAAGACTTCCATCGAACTTGTGGAAATATTATAAATATAATAAACTAAAGGTTCCTGTGTCACCCTTACCTTTCTTTTTAGGTATTTGGACATATTTCCGGGGCACACATCAACCCCATCGTAACAGTTGCAGCAGCTACCTTAGGAGATATACCTTTAATACAAGTACCAATTTATTTCGTAGGTCAAATGATTGGTGCCTTTTTAGGAATCGGATTGTTAATGGTAAGAATATGTTAACAGCGCAATTTTTTTTCTTAAAAAAGTTATATTTTTATAGGCAGTAACTCCCGATGCAAATGTAGGTAACTTCTACAGCAATATTACTGGTGAGAAAATCGGTTTGGGAGTGTGTTCACCAGGTCTTCACCCAGATATATCTGTAGGACAAGGTCTTTTTGTCGAATTCATTTTATCTTTGATTTTATCTCTGTTTTGTTGCGGCGTATGGGATAGAAGAAACAAAGATAAACATGATTCCGTTGCGATAAGATTCGGGTTAGCTGTAGCAGTTTTAGCAATGGCTGGGGTGAGACAAAATAATTTTTTTTGAAAATGTTTGATTATAAAATGGGAATTAATTTTAGGGCCCCTACACTGGTGCTAACATGAATCCAGTACGAAGTTTTGCTCCCGCTTTATTGAATGGTGACTGGAAGCACCATTGGGTAAGTTTTAAATAATAATTCCTTTTATCGTATATATTATATATTTTATCATGTTTCAGATTTACTGGGTTGGACCTCTTTCGGCTGGATTCATTGCGGGTCTACTCTACAGATTGGTTTTCAAAAAATCAGAACAATCCTCCAAAGAAACTTTACCAGACGAAGGATTTCCATTAAATCCAAAAACATAAATTATTATAACTGGATTTATAAGGAAGCCGTCTGAAAGATCGTTATTTTTCCTTTTTGAAATTTAATATATGTTGAAATATATTTTGTTATTGATTTTTTAAATGTTTTTTATTATTTCTCTGAAATATCCACAACTTGACATATCTTCAGCTCGTTACCGAGACCCTCATCATCTATAAAATGCATAAATGCAACATTTTTAAAATATCCAGCATGTACAAAGAGGTAAATAAATATGCCGTTAGTTGGGAGGGAGTTGTTGCAAGTCCAGCAAAATCTTGGATTCCGACCGAACTAAAATTATTTCTTTCAACTTTAAGCAGCTTTCCAATGTTCTAGTACTAAAACCTACTATCAGTATTTATTATTGGAAAAATATTAAATTAATTTATGCGTTTAGTGCTGCCATCTAGTTAAGTTTCTCTCAAGCGTGCATTGAAAAATAGCTAGCTGTATTAAGATTAAGAATAAAAATAGAGAAATCTGTAATTGAAAATACAGTTATCTATAGGATTTACTTTAAATAATTTTCTTTCACCTATCATTAATCGAGTTTTGTTTATCAGAATGATTAATACAAAGTGAAGCAATAAATTCTTTCTGACCAATATTTCTGCATATGATATATCTAAACCAAGGATCTAGTAAACTTCTCTATTGCAAATGAACAGGAAAATCACAAGGGATACATATGTTAAATAACATGTGAAGGTTTTAAATTTAAAGTTATACAAAAATGATCATAATAATTATTTATTGTGTTGTTTTTTATTCCTTGATATGTTTAATTCTCTTCCTTAACGCTTCTTTATTCAATTCCGAGCCCCATTTCGGATAGAATTCGTTTCTTTCAATTTCCAAAGATTTGTTAAAACTTTCCTCCGTCGCGAAGTTTGCAACCGTTTTAAAAGATCTCAATATAGAACTATGAAGAGATGTAAGATGTTTTACAAAACTTAGTGTTTCTTCAATTCTGTTCTCGGTCTTTACTATTTTATAACCTAAACCTAATTGTAAGCAATCTTCGGAATCGTAAATTTTCGACGACAAAAGTATTTCCATTGCTTTTCTTTGGCCTACAATTTGAATTAACCTAAAAATATAATACAATAATTGCCATATCTTTTTTGGAAATATAAAATATAGGTACTACATACAGGTAGTTACAGAATAACTGTTCCTAATTTACAGAAATGACAAAGGAATAGGTATCTTCTTCCGAGGTTTTGTTACACTCACTCACCTGGTTGCTCCTCCCCATGCTGTGATGATTCCCATTTTTCCATGAACAAATCCAAATTTAACATTATCAGTCACCAAGATAAAGTCGGAAAATACTGATATCTCTGCTCCACCTCCCACAGTTACACCATGAATTAAGGATACACTTACCAGCGGAAGTTTTCTGAATCTTGATAAAATTATAATGAAAAATAGATTTTTATGTTTAGAGGTACCAAGGACGAAAAACTGTCTATTATAGTCTGCATGTAGGCGAGATAATAGACAGTTATTACTATATATATATATATATATATATATATACTATACGTGCAAAAGATAAGTTTCATTTATCATTATCCATTATTGATTATTATGAACATTACGATCTTATTCCAACGTAAAATCTAGTAGATTTCCTGAATAATTAATAGAGGAGTTCAGTATAAAGTAAGTGTGGCCGACAAAACGTAGTTTTTTTCTGACAAGAATGACAGTTAAGATCTACCATTCAAAGCATAAGATTTTTGCATGTTTTTTATCATTGCAAACATCTATATTGCTTTAATAAAATAATTTTACGAACTCAGTGATTAAGTTGTTTCACAAACTCCTTTTTCGGCTGTTAGAGAAGCTCACAACCATCTGATTTGTGTTAGAGGTACTGACGGGACTCTAAAGGTGGCGCAGCCCGTACAAGTAGAGGGCGCCACGGGTCAGTTTTCCAGGTATTTTTTTATCTATGGTCTGAACTCCTCTATTTGACATGACAGTTTTCGTCACAGCTAAAGTACTTAAAATGTCATTACTTGTAAAGATCGACAAAAAGATTATTTTTATAAAATAGGTACCTTTTCAGAATATCGTGCATATAATAACTCATGTAAAAGCCAGCCGTGGCGTTACTTTCCTTTCTGGCAAAGTCCAAATCTCCTCCTGAACAGAAATTAACTCCCTTACCAAATATAATAACTGCTTTACCATCATCCCAATTTTCCAGCTCTTGTACACATTTACTAAGATCGATTAACATTTTTCCTAAAAATAATATACAGATAGATTCAAAAGTTTTGCATCACCTTCTTCGGATGCGAAGGAATTTTTTTGCGCTAACAATTTCTTGTTAGCTTGTTTATCAATGTTTACCATTTCAATATGTTCCATATTTTTTGCAATATACAGTTTTTTTTTGTAAGATAACATTTTTAGTGCGATCATTTTAACATTCAAGGCATTTGATTTTTACGATTTTAAGTGCAAACATGAATCGTCAAGTCATAAGTGAGATTGACCGTGCAAGAATAGTGGCTTTAGTTGAAGAAGGTCATTCTCGAAGGTTGGCGAAGCTTGATTATGCGGCCCAAGAAGAATGGCGAAATATTCCTCAACAGAATATCAATAATTTGGTAAACAGCATGGGCAGGCGACTTCAAGCTTGCATAAATTCTAGAGGTGGAAATACTCTTTATTAAAAGTTCTCATGCAGGTTCTCACATAACCTTTTCTTTAAAAAGAATCAATTTGTATTTAATTTATTTAATTTCTAAGAATACTTTTTATGTTTAAAGCATGTTCATTATTGGATAATAAAAATTTCTGACAAATATACACGTTTTTTTCATTGAAACTAATTATTTGATTAATCTCTGATCCATTTATAATGAACACATTTTTTTTACGGAGATTTAGGGTGATGCAAAACTTTTGAATCTATGTGTATTAATGATGTAGATACTGTAAAGTATATCGTACTTACCACTAATAGCATTTCTTTTAACTTCGTTATTAATACAAATCATCGCAATACCATCCTCCCAATGATCTTTCAACAACGTTATTTCACCACCTTTGTACTGAGACAAAAAGTTTCCCATATATTCCAAATCGGGACTAATCACCATTTTTATTAAAAAATTATGTTTTTTACTCGTTAATTAGGTATTTAGACTGTATGCTTAGCTGTTCGCACTAGGATTGATTATTCAGGTCATTTTTTTATCGACCCATACATATTCAAATTTATTTTATTGTTTGTTAGTTTTGATATTCACGTGATTTTGTAGGTATCGTAATAAATGATCATGATTATTGCCTGATTATTACCTATATACGGATAGTTCGCTAATAGAGGAGTTCAGTCGAAGGTCAGTGTGGCCAACAAAAAGTGTTTTTTTCTGACAAGAATGACAGTTAAGGTCTACCATTCAAAACATAAAATTTTTGCATGTTTTTTATCATTGCAAACATCTATATTGCTTTATTAAAATAATGAATACACCCCCGAAGCGTATATCTTGAAATTTAAAATGACTTTTTAGCTGAATACTCAATATATCGGTGGCCAATAATTCTGGGAACTTTTGGCAAGTCACCATTTCATTTCTGTTATTCTGTCACTAGTTATGAAAATGTCAGTTATATTTAAGCTAAAACTTATATTTATATATTTTTCACAATATTTGTTGAGCTGTTAAATTAAATTGAGTTTAACAATTAAAACTTTGTCGAAACAAGTAATAAAAATAAACAATTATTATTTGAGATTCTTTGGTTTCACTTTTTCGCGTGTAGTTAACATTTAATTTACATTTTTTGAACAATTTTCTCAGTGTAACTTGATCCGTTATCTGTCAACGTCAGATTGAAGGTCACGAAATTTTGCCCCCAAAAGATCAAAGCATTTACGCCGGCTTTCGCTTCTTGTTTGGCTGGTGTATTCTGTGCTTATAGTTTGATAAGTTAAAAAGTCAATTTTCGATGAAAATGTCAAAATTTTAAATCGTATACCTATTCTATTCAAATTTTTGGAAAATCTTATCAAAATTATTTGTGTCTATAAAGTATAATCGTTAAAATGAGTTTAGAATTGACGCCAGTATCTTTAAATCCCGAAAACATGGGTCCACTCCCAGCTAACAAACTGAAATACAATCCCAATTATCGACTGGACCATTTCAACGAATACAGAAACGAAGTACTATCTCGAATTCCTCCTTCGCATTACGAATGGGGTGGAGTAACCAGTATTTACACCCCGTCTCCAGACGTTTCAGTTTATAAAAATACATTCAAACATAACAATTTCCCCAAATCAGAGTTTAGCGTAATAGATAGAGCAAGGTCCCAAGAGGTTGATGATTACTATCTTATGTGTCAGCTACATAGAGATCATTATAAAGATACCTCAGGTAATAATCACTTTTTTTTAAATTTCAGATATGTGTTGAGAAAATTAAATTTAAATTTCAGGTTCTGTACATCCACTGAACTACTTTAAAAAATCGGAACACTTATACCAATGTCCAACAGATCCTACAAGTCAATACGTTAAATATCCAGATTATCATGTGAAATATCCGCAACCTATTACTCTTCCTTTGACTTTGGAAAGGGCGCTTAAAAGTCCCTTATTGCCAGATCGGGCACTTACTGGTATTTACAATGCCGGTAGTGATATCGCATATAAACGTTAATTACAATTTTATGTATACCTGTACCTTTTCAAAAAATGGATTACTAATATAAGTACTTTTTGCTGTTTTATCAATATTCAATTCTCTCAATTCATTCCTGGATCTACGATTTTTTCTATAAGGTATAATAACTGTCATTTTTGTGACATAAAACAGGTCAAATGCAGTCTTATCATACGATTCAACAAAGACACAGATTATAAAGAGAACAGATACGAAAGCTTGACAGGGAAAAGTAAAAAGAGAGAGAGAGATGGGTGGACATACCCTCATACCCATTTAAATGCCCATCGTCTTATGTCGACTCCGTTCGGGCTGCTTCGCGAAATTTCTCAACAGGGTTGTCAATTTGCATATTTCCTTCAATTTACGATCATAGGTCAAATATTTTATTAGCATTTTTTTAAGTGTGATAGTTATACAGATACAAATATTCGATAATTGTTTTAAATCAATTTTATTAACATTAAAAGAATTATACGATTAAATAGATTATAATGTATAAAAATTATACCATAAATATATACTTTTTTTCACAAACCACATCCATGGCAACCATGCACAATAACGGTGACGGCTATCCTAACCTAACATAATCAAAACGTCAAAACATGCTCAAAATCACTTGTAATCTGTTCTCAAAATTCATAACGCAATTTTTGTTTGCTTCATTGTTTGAAGGTGTTCAATCGGCGATATTAATTAGATAATTAGACTAATCGATGATTGTGCGTTGTGGTAATATTAACTATAAAAATATAGTGGTATAGATTATTATTCTTATTTCCAGATTTCTAGATTTCCCGTTTGCTGAAGCTTCGCTCAAAGCTTGCAGATGTTGTTAATAATGGGCAATAAATTATTAAAGCTATACTAACATTGGGAAACGCTTCTTGCAAGTTATGCTTGAACAGATCGAAGGCACATGATTTTTTATTAATTTCATGTACTAGCTCTTTAAATATGGCAAGTTCTTCTCCAACTGCATTCAAGTCTTTTGAATATTTTAAAGCCATGAGATCGGCTCTATTTTTTAGGAAAAGAGGCTTCACTTGTTAAATATTTCGAATTATCTCAATGATTTGTCGCCCCATGAAACTGCCCCGGTTTGCACCTTCCATTATCTGTGCAAATTATACGACTTTAATTTTCTTTACTGTAGTGAATTTTCATCAATCGGTGAAAACAACGGAAATACTTTTTTTTCGAATTTATTGTCAGTATTATGCAACAATGGAATAAGATTAAAAATAATTTTGACAATAAAAAAAAAAGAGGAAATACCTACTTATTCCATTTTTCTTCCTCTATGGGACAGCCTGTCATCCGCTGAGTGTTAGAAGTTGATCTCACATTAGATGGTGGTTTCACAGGCGAGTTCTTTTGGCGGTCCATAAGGCATAATATTGGCTATTGTGAGTAGATGCGAGCGGCCGCTTTGGCGGTCCCATTTACAGGCCCACCCTCTGTGAATTCGAAATTTATGGGCCGCGCACTATTTGTAGTCAACGTATACCCAACATTTATAAACGCGGTGACAACAACACAACACTCTCTCTCCTCTTTTCTTCCTTTTTTTTTTATTCTCCTTTCTAAACGTTTGTCTTGTTCGGGGTTACTCATGTTACGGAACAACCTGTTGTTAGATTTTTACAAATTCCAAAGTACAAAAATAGATATACTTACAATTAAAAACGTAGAAGGTACGTTTTTTTCAAGGGAATAGCAGCAAAGAGCACCGCATACTTTTATAATAACATTTAAATAATATCTTGGTATGTACATGCCAATTTTTTAAGTATTTACAGGGTAGGTATAATTAGTACCATTGATTTTCATATTTCTTATGGAAAAACTGACAAAGGATATCTGCAGGCTTCAATTTAGGTAAATGTTCCTCTTCTATCCAGTAATCTCCCGTGCTGTGCTCTAGGATTCTGAAGTGCTGTGCAGTTGGAAAGTATGAGGATGGGGGTTTCTTCTGGTTGCTTCTAGTTCATCTGTTATTTCATTTCCTCCTATTACAGTGTGCCCTGGAATCCATATTAAGGTGACTATATTGTTCTCGCCTATTTCATTGAGTTTGTCTAGCCATTCCCACGCCATTTTGCTCAGTGCTTTAATGGCTGCTTGACTATCCGACATTTTATGATAATCCCGAATTGCCTAATATTTCACAAAGTACTGTGTCTAAAATTCATGCACAATTAAGAGAACTTGGACATGTCAAACCATTGAAAAAAAAAACGACACTTCGTTGAAGATGATGTGAAAGTGGATATTTTTTTAAGTGTCGAAGAGAATCCAACTTCAAGTACACGTCAAATTGCCCGTGAAAATAATGTTAGTCATACAACTGTTCTAAGATGTCTTCATAAAGAAAAACTTCATCCCTACAAATTAACTTTTGTGCAGGAGTTAACAGAAGACGATCCAGATCGTAGAATGGATTTCTGCGTAAGTTTGATGAATAAGCTGAACAGAAATGAGATAGCTCTTGGTACCATTATTTTTTCTGACGAATCAACATTCACATTGAATGGAGAGGTAAACCGACAGAACTTTAGATATTGGTCAGCAGAGAGTCCTAATTGGATGCGTGAGACACATACTCAGTACCCTCAAAAGGTGAACGTTTGGGCCGGTATTATAGGCGACCATATTATTGGTCCTATATTTATAGATGGAAATTTGACAGCTAAAAAATATTTAAATATGCTTAGAAATGAAGTTATTCCTGCGTTGGCAAACTTATATCCCAACGTAATAGATCCTAGCTTACCGAATGAAAATGTTTGGTTCCAGCAAGACGGGGCAACACCCCATTATGCTTTAATGGTAAGGACTTATTTAGATGAAATCTTCCCCAATAAATAGATTGGACGAAGAGATACTATTGAATGGCCAGCTAGATCTCCAGACCTTAGATTTTATTTGTGGGGTTATCTTAAGAACTAAGTATATGCAACACAACAAACTAGCATTGTAGACCTCAAAGTCAGGATAACTACAGAGATACGGAATATTTCACCACAAACTTTGAACAAAGTTAAGGAGAAGTTCTATAGGAGACTGTGCTATTTGCCAACAACTAGGTGGAGAACATTTTGAGCATTTATTTTAATGTATTAAAATCAAATACATCAGGTATTTTTTGTATGTGTTTAATAACTGTAAAAATAAAAATTTCACCTTGTATAATTCATAATTGACCATACATTATTTAGTTTGTTGGAATCGGTTCATTAAGAGGATTTCAAAAATATGCAAATATACAGGGTGTTTCATTAAAAAAAAACACCGACTATGGCATACTTGCGTGAATCACATTCATGTTTACATAGCGCACAACTCAATTCAAAAGTTGTCATGTCTCGGCATTTTTTATAATTTTCTAAAATAAGGTCATAAAGAATTTTATTCCATAAGTGGTTTCCACACTGTATACCTATTGTTATTTCGCACTTACTACGTATGGTACAGGAATTACTTTTTCCCTTTTATATCGAAACACAAAAATATTGACTGGCCGAAACAACAAAATAAAAGCGGAACTGAAATGAATTCCCTTTTAGACACCGCCGACAAAGAACATGAAAGAAGTAAAATATTTTTTGCCAAAAGACCTTTCGGTGTATGCGCTTGTTGCAGAGAGATGCATTCACAATACCTAATAGTTTCACATTAAATCGAGCAAATGAATGAGTTCGGACTCCTCCTAACCTTGTGTGAAAAGTATTTAAACGTTCATAAACAAGTTTAAAAGTCTAATAAACCCGGCCGGCGCGCAACTCTCTCAAAGCGGGGTCTTAATATGTTAATGAGACAGATTATTATGGAACACGTGTGAAGTTTTTATCTTTCTCTTTCTAACATTCGGAACGACTTTTTTCAATCTTCGAATAACATTTTTTCGAAATGAGCCGGAGGCTATAGTGTAAGCCAACATTCCGGATTAACCCTCTAATAGCCCGTAGGTATAACTAATATAGGTAAATAAGTAGATCTTTTAAAAAATTTTAGAAACTTTCCAAAACAGCAATATAAATTTCCAAAAAATATACTTGAAGCGTACATATTTAGCGTTTAAAGACTGTCATCGAGGATTGTAGGTTTATAAATAAATTGTATACCTCTAGGTGTACCTAACCTACCTACACCGAAACGGACAAAAAAAATTGTAGTTCACAAAACGACATAGCGAAATAACATACTTTATGAAATATTAATAACATTTAGATAGCTGTCAGCGAAATATTTCAGGATACCCGATCGTTAGTGAAATACCTATCCGTGAATTAATAAATTGATGGGAGCGTCTACTCGTGGTAAAAGTTTATAGGTAATAAGGGGCTGATTCAGCGCATACAATTTTTTTTATATTTAGATACCCAATTCATACTAGAGGTAGGTATATCTATTTCCTCTGTATAGGGAGCGACTACTGCATTTTGGAATATGGGAGAGTATGATTTCTTTTTTGGAAATATTTGCGCTAGTATACGAGGCAGGTACAAATTAAAAGTGGGTTTATTGGAAAGTGGGAACAAGCTACAAATTTTTGGATATGTAAAGTTTGTTCATATATAATACCACGAGAGTGAAAATTTTGTCGGCAAAATTTTTCGATTGTCATGAAAGTTTGTTGCCTGGCAATTTTGCGAATGACATTTTTTGGATTAAATGTCATGAGCAAAATTACCTAAAAGCAACAAACTTGAATACTCCAAGAGAAAAATTTTACCTTACAAAATTTTTAATTGAGTGGTATTCGACATAACTATTTCACGAGAGAAAAACTAAAAAATCATATGTTTAAACGTTTTATTGATTACAAACTTCAATTATACAAAGATAAAAAATAATAACATGAAAAAAAATTACTTATTTATGTAAAAAGTACAATTATTATAATTGTACGTTGTAGCATTATTTTGGGGATTGTTTTGCATCATAACCTGTGATGAATTTAAGTTAGAAACTGAGGATTCCTTCTCTGTATTTTTTTTTCTCGAAGGTTCTCTATAAGTTGGAAATGGTGTTCTTCATTTAATTGTAAATATGGTTTCAAAGAATGGGCAGAAGAATGTCCTGTAAGCTTAATTACTTCTTGTTCACCAACTCAGATATTGCAGAAGCTCTATGTGAATGATTCATTATTTTTATTTTTTTGTGTCTATACCAATTGATTCTGCCGATATTTTCGTCCACTTTGAAATTGTATTAATTCCCAATGGTGAATTTTTGTACCATATTCCTTTCTCCCAATTTAGATGTACTGTTAAAAATTATCTTGTTGTTGTTAAATAAGGATTGGATTCTCTTTTTTCAATAATTTTTGAAAATAAACGAACGGGACACAAATTATTGTTAGCATTATTTCTTATCAGCCACTTACTGCCAGATAAAGCTTTTGATCCTCCTTGTGTCGTTTTGGAAAAGATTGGATTCTATTCTACCCTGCCAGTAAAATTACCTTTATTATCATATTCTTTTTCAAAGTAATTAATATCACAATTAGCAGCTTCATTTCCACGCCATGCTAATTCGAACGAACATAAATGAAAAAACTTTTTTTGTAATCTATCAGGATTATCTTCAGAATAGCTTCCTACCATTTCCATCAATTCTTCTTTGGTAAACGCTTTAGAACTTCTTTTTCTGGTTTTAGGTTCAGCCTGAAGCTTTTTACGTTTTGTATCCCTGGCCAATCTACCAAATTTATAGGTAATATCTTTAAATGGATCAATTTTGATGTTAAATTCAAGAAAATATTTTTGCTGAACCATTTGAGCAGTCGTATTCCAAAGTGTTTTCACACTAGCTTCAGTATAATCAGTTCCTTCTCTTTTTTTCATGTTAAAACCATAATCTTCAAGAATTTTTGCTATAACTTGTCAGAAGTATCCTTTTCTAACGTATAATTACGTGCGTCCAGAAACATTCTAAACTGTTCCCACGCAGACTTTTTATTTCGCGGTATACTTTGCTTAATTGTACTCTATTTCATTTATTGAATTATTTCCAAATCTTGTATTATTCATGTTAATAATACTCAATTAAATTTTTGAAACAGTTTTAATAATTTTTAGACAGTTAAATAAATAAATAAACAACTTAGTTTCCTTAGAAACCACCACTAAAGATTTTATATTGAATTTTATCACAGAGTGATAGAATTTCATACATAGATTTGATATATTAAACGTCAAAAAATTGCCGCGACAAGACAAAAAATTGCCAGTTCAAAACCTTCAAATGTCAGTTATCAATTTACTCTAGTGAAATAGTCACGTGAAAATCACTGAGGAATACAAAATAAAATGAAAATAACTTCAAATGCGAGTTGCGTCAAAAATGGGAGGAAAGGTGACATATTCTTCCAATTGTACACCACTGGATCAATATTTTCGATCAAAATAACCTGCCAAATATCAAATCAAAAGATTATCATAACGTCGGATAGTCAAGCAGCCATTAAAGCAGTGAGCTCTTGTGCAATCAGTTCCAAAATGATGTGGGAATGCCTAGACAAACTCAATGAACTAGGCATGAACAATATAGTCACCTTACTATGGATTCCAGGACACACTGGAATAGAAGGAAATGAAATAGCAGATGAACTAGCAAAGAGGGGGACTGAAATACCTTTCTGGGGGCCTGAATCAATTTATTCATCCATTTTAATGATATCAAATTGAAACATTTAATTTTTCATAACTTTAACACCTCGTACTTCGTAAAGTAAGTAGACTGGACCCCTCAATCCTTATATCATTTTGTCCAATTTTACGAGAGGAATATCTTAATATCGTAAGAATATCTTGAATCCTGTACTGTACAAGACGAGGGCACAGGTGTTAGTTCGCATTTATGCACAATAACTGTGTGTATAAAATTATAGACATTTAGCCACAGCCTTTATTATATGAGAGCACTCGGATGTGCTCGTGATATATGACGTTAGCTATTCTTAGGCATCACTTTTTTGCACCGCATTTTCATTGGATTAAATGTGGTTTGTGAAAAAATGTCGTACGAGAGAGGTAATCGAAACCGTTCTAATTATTTTTCAAAATTATACCGTGAAATAATACATTTACCGTTACATGAATGAATATAACGGTTTCTATAGATACTAGAAATAGTTTCTCGACTATTTAAAAATTTTACTGAATCTCCAATTATTATAACATTCCATGTAAGTAGGAAATGTCACGGAAAAAGCTGATTAAATTCATATTTACACGTTAGTTGATTGTAAAAATGAGTGTTTTAATACATTAAATTCTTCTGCACTTTCCAATCGTGTTATAAACAGGGTGGACCGAATTTAATTGAACGTATCAAGAGATCTATGGTGTAAGTTAGTTGTTTGTCATACTATAGAGTGATGTCAATGTAATATATTTATTTACACATGGCGCAGTCAGTTTACCATATCTATTTAATGAAATAATAATTAAAATATCAGACGACGCAAAAATGTGGATGGAGGTTTCTTCTTCCATTCCACAAAATCTGCATGCATCTTCCTCCATTATTTTGAGCTTTTTCAGGAGCCCATTCAGGCGACAATGTCCCGTTGGGATCCCTGTTAAAACTCTTAGCGCAGTTTTACTTTGACTTATGCATTCATTTGATCTCAACAGGTTGTAGTCCAGTAGAGTATTTGATTTGATCTCTTTTTCTCGGCTTTACCTATTTCTTCCAATATTACATTGGGGCTGATTCCGCAAAAGGGTTCAGGCCCCCAGAAAGGTATTTCAGTCCCTCTCTTTTTTCTAGTTCATCTGCTTTTTCATTTCCTTCTATTCCAGTGTGTCCTGAAATCCATAGTAAGGTGACTCTTCTCTTCTCGCCTAGCTCATTGAGTTTGTCTAGGCATTCCCACACCATTTTGGAACTGATTAAACAAGAGCTCAGTGCTTTAATGGCTGCTTGAGTATCTTACATCTGTCTTTTGTATCCTTTATCAATATTGAACTGGGCGCACTTTCTTATGGCGTGGATTTCCGCTTGAAAGATACTTGGGATTTTTCCCAAGCTTTCAGAGTGTTTGGTTGCTGGCCCGAACACTCCTATCTCAGTTTCTTCTATTGCTTTAGAGACGTCTGTGTACCATTGAATGGCATTCTTTCCAAGTCTAGTAATGGTATTTGGATCCCATTCCTTCTTGTTGCTCAATTCCGTAACGAATATCTTTGAAAAGTTATGCTTTTTCATCATACCGTCTTGTGGCATGTTCTGTTCAACTAACAACTATACGTTTTTCGGTAAAATTTTATATTCATCCCGATGGCCAAATATATTTTAAAATATTTCTGGAATGTAAAACCGTGGTGTGTCTGAACTGAATTTTGTAATGCGACACGTATACCCATACGTATACCTATACGTATACCTATATATTTATATTTATCAAAAATAATATAGGTATTATTGCTTTTCGCTGATAATAATAAAAGGAAATTTGTAATTTTAATGCAGCAAATAAGTAAAAATATGCTTGAAATACAAAAATCCGACACACATATTGCCCCGAAGCAAAGCAAACCGGCGAAAAAAGAGTTGAAATATAAAAGTGAGTGTTGGATCGGTGGGTCGCGATGGTATCTCCAGATGTCCAGTTGGTATAATTTGAGGGCGGCACACTGGCACGCTCGCCACGTCAACCTCCACCATTATCATTGTAATGTGTCCTACGGCAGGGTATCGGCCCTTTCATCGTTCGCCGACACTCAGCACTGCTTTGCCATTATATCCGACCGAAGGAAGAAGGCCAAGCCGTGTTGGTGTGGTATAGTAGCTACGTTCGATGTAATCGATATACTGGCAGATAACTGAATTTAAAATTAGCAGAGATTACAGCAAAACGATTCAGAAAAAAAGAAACAAGTAAGGTCAACAACAAATTTCTATTAGGATCACATTTTTCGTAAGTGGAACATTAAAACTAACAACCACTGTGGCTTATATAACCACCTTGATTTATTACAGACATACAGTGTGTCCATGAATTGTACCTAAATCCTAATTACAGGATTCAATTTGTTGACAAAAGTAAATTTGTATACAGACTAAATAGAGAGGGAATCATTAAAAAAAAACACCTCCTCACTTCTTAGAAATCAGACAACCTGGGACATGCCACATGAAGGTATGATGGAAAAGTATAACTATTCAAAGAAATTCGTTACGGAATTAAGCAACATGAAGGAATGGGATCCAAATACCATTACCAAACATGGAAATAATGCCGTTTAATGTTACACAGACGGCTCAAAAGCAATAAAAGGAACTGGGATAGGAGTGTTCGGGCCAGGAACCAAACACTCTGAAAGCTTGGGAAAAATCCCAAGTATCTTTCACGCCATAAGAAAGTGCGCCCGGTTTATAATGATAAAGGATACAGAAGACAAAGGATTATCATAATGTCGGATAGTCAAGCAGTCATTGAAGCACTGAGCTCTTTTGTAATCAGTTCCAAAATGGTGTGGGAATGCCTAGAAAAACTCAATGAACTAGGCGAGAACAATATAGTCACCTTACTATGGATTCCAGGACACACTGGAATAATAGGAAATGAAATAGCAGATTAACTAGCAAAGAGGGATACTGAAATACCTTTCTGGGGGCCTGAACCCTTTTGTGGAATCAGCCCCAATGTAATATTGGAAGAAATAGGTAAAGCCGAGAAAAAGAGAAGATCTGACCATTGGAAAGATCTAGTAGGGCTTATACAATCAAAGACTTTTCTGGGTGACTACAACCTGTTGAGATCAAATGAATGCATAAGTCAAAGTAAAACTGCGCTAAGAGTTTTAACAGGGATCCTAACGCGACATTTTTATTTGAATAGGCACCTGAAAAAGCTCAAAATAGTGGGGATAGAAGAATGCAAAGAAGAAACCTCCATCCACATACTTTCCAACTGCACAGCACTTCAGAATCCTAGAGCACAGCACCTGGTAGATTACTGGATAGAAGAGGAACATTTACCTATAAGTTGAAGCCTGCAGACATCCTAAAATTCCTTCGGGAAATAGGACTAAAGGATCTACTAGTTTCTGAGACTCTCCTCAGGAACTAAGTATAGAAGTAAGGGGACACATAGATATTTTAGGCCTCAGTGAATGTCACCCCAAACTACATACATAGTTGAACAGAAAACTTTTTCGTCAAAATAGGTACTTCTTTTACTAAGAGAAGCTTCATTATGGACCAATATCTCAAAAAGTGATCGATCCACTGTGTACAAAATAAACGTCAAATATTAATACACGCGATCTCTCCATACTCCACAAAAGATTCAAACTAAGGTGATTAAAATCTCTAAATATATTTGATATGGTTTGTGAAAAGAAAGAGTTGGCTTTAATAGATATCGAAACAGGTATGAAATCGGACAATGATATCCAAACGAGCAGGAAACAATTTCAACAAATTTTTTGATGACAGACGGATCAGTTTTCTCTGCCTAGATTTTAGACGCTTAAATAATTTAGATAAATAAATGTTAGATAGGCACGTATAGTGAAAATGAACATAAAAACATTGGCAAATGAAAAATGGTATCATCAAATAAGTGTTCAGTGTATCTGTAGAGTAGGGATGGCGAGTGTAGGCTCACAGCACTTAGGCCACATGTGATCCGTCCCAGGTCACT
Organism: Galerucella calmariensis; assembly: GCA_910591675.1. Classification (NCBI taxonomy): domain Eukaryota; kingdom Metazoa; phylum Arthropoda; class Insecta; order Coleoptera; family Chrysomelidae; genus Galerucella; species Galerucella calmariensis. The sequence goes on along the minus strand of CAJUYG010000285.1, from coordinate 61,007 downwards.
ATAGGAGACATCTTCTTTATATCGGCAGGTGTAGGCCAAGACTAACTGAACACACACTCTCTTATTGACGATAACTCCGGACACTCGCATAAGACATGCCTTACAGTTTCATCTTCCTGTTCACACATCCTGCATAGAGGTGTGTCCACTAGCCCCATAGTATGGAGGTGTTTCCTTAGTTGACAGTGGCAAGGGCTACATGGTAGCTCCACCACGTCCATAAATTCAGGTAGAAATTTTATTTTAAGGTCATTAAGGTCACCGGTCAAGTCCACCATGCTAATCTTTTAATGACATTCTGTTAAACCATAGATTTGAGTATGTAGTAGTTTGATGTACGTATTTGAGAGAAAGGCTGCATCCTTGTTTTCTATCATAGATTTGAGTATGTAGTAGTTTGATGTACGTATTTGTGAGGAAGGCTGCATCCTTGTTTTCTATGATAGATTTGAGTATGTAGTAGTTTGATGTACGTATTTGAGAGGAAGGCTGCATCCTTGTTTTCCGTAATAAATTTGTATATATAACAATTTGATGTACGTATTTGTGAGGAAGGCTGCATCCTCGTTTTCCGTAATAGGTTTGAATATATAACAATTTGATGTACGTATTTTAGTAAATTTCAAATATGCATTTTTTTAACTTTATTTAACAGCGGTTATATCTTTTCTATGATACAAAATGTCAAACTGAATTATTTTCTTCAAAAATTATAAACTCAGCAAAATATTTTATGGTACTATAAAGATTATCCTCTTATCTATTTAATCCCTCGGCTTGAAATCGGTGGTGGAGCTGACCGGCCTTTTTCGTCTACCTGAGGTTCGTGGTGGAGTTGACATTCTCCCCAAAAAATCTATAAGATTCAATGTGTATATATTTCTTTTAGATAAAATAATGTTTCTTAGTGTAAAACATTTTTGAACTGTATTGGTGGCCATCGTTAAAATGTCATGCTTGCAGAAAATAAGATTGGCATACACACAATAAACGATTTCTACTCCATGTTAAGACTGTATATTATGGCACAATATTTATTTCCCACTAATTGAAGTGAAGTGAATACACATACTTATGTTTTGTACATGAGTTGAGTATATTTTATAGCGGATAGGAGGAGCTAAAGTTAGCTAAGTACCGCCTTACGTTGGTGAGTAGGTACTCGATTCATTATAAAACTCTTTGTGGGTTCTCGTTGTTCATTGAAGCACTGAACATAAAATTTTAAACAACACACAACACAGCCATTGGTATTCGCAATCGTAAAATGTTCGAAAAATAAAATTACAACTTTGAGATAAAATTAAATTTTAAACATCGACGCCGTGTATAATATCCAAGTCCACATATTTTATTTTCTGGATATTTAATATGCTTCTCGAGCAACACAATTTTTTTGCGTGCATCTGCCATAATCTAAAGGTTATTTTAAATTGGACAATATTTAGTTCAAATTTTGGAATGAATTTCTATGTGAAATAGGTATTGGCCATTAAAATCGGGGTGGTAGATTGAGGTAGGGTAGGTAGTGTGTTCTATTTGAAAGAAGAAAGAAAATGACAGGTTCGAGTTTCCGTTCACCCTGTATACAAGAAAGAATATAATTGAAATTTAATAGGGTACGGAGATATTGCATCATATCACAAAACTCTGTTTGGCAAAATGCATTTTTTTTCCTTCAACGTACAACAAGAAACAGAGCGTTGATTTACCTACGATTTTCACATGAACGTGTCCATATCTTTTGAAGGACTCTGTATAACGTGGCAAAACCTTATATCGAAAGCTTAAAAAAAATGTAACCAATCCGAATTTGGTATAATATACAGGGGTTCCCATTTAGAGAATCATATTAGGTCACTAACCTTTTGAATCCTTGGTCTACACCTAACCAGGTAGTTCCAAGTAGGTATAGGTTTTTAAATACTACCTATATCTAGTTTGTAATGGCACACAATACACACCGCACTGAACATTAACAACAAATTAATAAGTCGTTTTTTTTGGACAAACTTTCACTAATATATCTAGGAAAATGTAAAGGAGAACATAGATTCGCGGATATCGTAAAAACTGGTGAATCTTAAATAATTTAACTGATAGGTACACATGCGAGAATCCAGACAAATTTGAAAATCCAATATTTTTTATCACTGTTACTGAAAAGTTATGTATTATTCACCTCTCTCATACCCATACATCTCCCGATGATATTGGAATGTTTTTCTTATTTATTTGAACTATTAAATTATACGCTCACTGTGGCTAATTGCTTTTGATTTATTGAAGAAACACTTACAAACTACAATAAACTTAATTTATATACACACTACTTAATGTCTACTAATTTATCTACACTCGGTATAATAATTGTCCTAATTCATCTTCAACACTATTTATATTCACTATCTGTTCACTCACTGTATACTGAAACTATTTACCGATTCACTGTATAATGAACAACTCTTCGACTCACTCGAAAATCCGCGTATATATAGTCCTTTGCAACTCTAGACCTTCTTTAATTTACGAATTCTTTAACATTCGGGAATAAATCATTGTATTTCTCTATGAAAATTTCTAGAATGCGCATTCACCAAAATTTATAGTTCGCCACAGGACCGGCTTCTGAATCATTAAGTTCGTAACAATATTACATATACAGAGTTATTATAAAGTATGTTACCCCCTATTTAATGTTTTTAAATGAAATTGCTCATACCCTTCTAAGAAGATCAAAAATGTTATCAAACTCAATGTAACAAGCGTTAAAAAGTCAAAAACGATAAATCATTGATTAAAGCCTCAATTATTCAATAAATAATATGAATGGAAGGTTTGACTGTATGCAGAATTTCACAAGGAACTTGAAAATGTAAAAATATACAGGGTGTTCTATTTAAAATAACAAAGTTGATATGCATTTCAGGTTTAACCGGCAATTTCATTTGAAAATATTAAACCGTTGAGGAGGGGGGTCCATACTAACTCTGTATACGTACTGGGTAAATATTATTTTGTGCAAAATGATTTTGTTGCGACTCTGAACAGACACATTGTTTGGTTTTTTTTTTTTTTTGTGAAACTCGCAGCAAAATTGCTTTTAGCAGTTATATTTTTTATGCCTTCGTAATTATAAAATAGTAGAACTGTAATCTTCCCAACATCCTTTATGACTGAGGATGCCAATGTCTATAAAGGCGTTTTAAATTTTATAGTTAATGCTTGAATGAAAAACAAGAAACCACGAAATTACTAATAAAACTAGTTATCTGCTGGTCTTTACCTCGAGGACATGACTATTATTTCATCTCTCTCGGAGCTCTGGGCACTAATTCAAAAATAAAAGTAACAACTATTGTTTATTAACTAACAGAGTCTAGTTGTTTTTATATACCACTATTTATTAACATAATGAAGATGGGCGTTAATGAAGAAAACATAAGAGAACGAACAAAAACTTTTTTAAATACTCAAGATTTTATTATTAAAATGTACCAACTTATTTTTTTGGACACTGGGCCGAAATAAAGGAGTACATTTTAACTCGTAAAGAAGCCAGAAGGCAAGAAATAATCGGAATTTTATTGAACAAACAAGCTGTCGAATAAAGCTCTGGGGGTTCCCTAAAATTGATAAGTAATCTTATGGACGGGAGATAATCCTATAATATCAGTTATGTAGTGAAAACAATGAACTAAAGTAGGGTTTTTTTTTTGGTTTGGTCCTTTTGAAAACATTGTAATTAATTTTTATATACAGTTATGGAAGACCAACGTAATTATACAGATTAAAATAACAAGATAATAGAAAAACTTCATGTACTGTAAAAAAAAATTGGATATTTTTTAAAGAAGGAGAAGGGTGAGTTACAGCATTTTTACAAATTTGACACGACCCATCGAAAATATAGTAAACTGCAAGAAAGGCGTTATACAGAGTTCGCCAAAAGTCCGGGACCGGACAAACATCGCAGAAGATATAAATTTTTTGAAAAATCTTTTTACATCACAAATTTTACCCCAACTTAAACTATAACTTGAAAATATTTTGAAATATACAGGGTGTTCCAATAAAGTGTGGCGTATCAAAGTTATATTTTTTTCTTATGGAACACTCCTAAAAAATATAATACTCCTTCATAATGGTTCCCTTTACCTAAATACAGAGGGTTGCGAGTTATGCTGACTTTTTTAAAAATGTGAACATTTCGAAAAAAATTAATAACTCATTGATATAACAAATTCTAGCAAATTTTCTTTTACATCTAAGTAGTTGGACATTCGCTGAATGTATTCCACGATTGAGTACTAAATATCTCTTTACAGGGTGTTCAGAATGTTCAGTTTCATTATTAGACCATTCAATGTGCAGTATCAGGCTTATTTGGTTTAATTATTATTATTTAAAACATTAAAATACAACATGAATAAAAACGGAACTAACAACAAACAACTATTTCAATTATAGATTAGATTCAGTTTAGCTCAAAGGTGGTCTGATAACTTTAGCAAGTTAGATAACTAACTATAACAAGATTGACAAGGGACGTACTGATATAGCTCCAACGTGGTACCATTTCAATTTCATGGATATTGGAAATTGGTCTTAGGTTACACCAAGTAAACAATGAAAGTTAAATAGGAAATTTAGAGCGATTGAGGCACTATGGCAATTTGTGGTTGAACAAACAGGTGAAAGAAATATAGAGGAAAGCCTTCACTAAAATGTATTAGAAATTCTCCAAATTTTGACCGAAAGAACGTACCTAGATTTGTTTGATGGTTGTGCGTTTTATTTGACTTTGACTGTACCTGTATGATAAGTATAGCGCTAAATTAACAGGATTACTCTTATATAGACATAGATTCTCGCATGTAGAAATTAATCAAATCAAAAAGTTCAAAATGTACACGACTCCGGTACACTATATTATTAATAAATAAACTATTAAGAGACGCTTTAAAAAGGAGTAAATGTGTAAATTTAAATACTCACGCGAAGGTATAGTCCACACATCCTGCCTATAAATATATCAGCATAAGCAATGCAAAATTTTATCTAAAACATGTAAAATAATTACCCTATTAAAATCCGAAAATAAAAAACCGACCTTTTACACCACGGTAGACTGGCAGTCTCCTGGGGTGGTCCCCCATAGCAGAAGGCTAACTAACAATACCATCGTGTTTAGTTTTAGCTCCTCCTATCTCGAAAACAGCCAATAACGAATCTCGATGGGTATGGGTTGCACCAAGTTGGTAAACTCACCCAGGAACCCACACAAACTGCATTCTTCCTTAGATGTGGTCAGTTAACGATAGTGTGTTGAATGAGAACGGACAAATTTTTTTTTGTAAGTGTTGGTTATAGTGTGAGGCAATTCTTGTGTCAGAAGACAATCGTGAGTGTTTGATATTTTTGAAGCGTTTTTCAAATTTTCTTATAAATGGCAGTTTCTACCCTCAACATGTCACCGTATTTTACTGGATATCCATTTCAAGGTAAGTTTTTTATATTGTTTGAATAATCGATGCTCCGACGGATGTTAAATTGAATAAAATTGGGTACTTATAACTTTATTAAATAATAAGCGAACTGATTATAATTCGAAAAAAAGGTGAACTCACAAATTGTACCATTTCTGTACTATTTTTCGAGCATCTGTATCAATTATTAGTTTCTTTTAAAAACTACATAGAGTTTTTGAATGCAATAATCCTTTTACAACCAAATATTTATCGAATTTTACAGAGATATACTCAAAATTGACAAAATATTTTACAATTTAATAGTAATTGTTTTATTTTATAGTATGCACAATATTTTATAGCACATAATTTTATATTTGAAGAGATAAACCTCAAGTTTTCTTTTATAAATTTAAAAATTGTGGCATTTTTCAATGGTAGGTACCTAACTAATTATTGTAAAATATTACGTCAATTTTGAGTACATACAACTCTGTAATATCCGATAAACTTCTGGTTTTAAAGGCTTAATCTATTCCTATATAGATAATTTTTGAAGCAAACTATACATAGTAGGTATACAGTACAATCTTTTCCGTCGATACAGATAGGGAAAAAAGTGTCGCGATTTGAAACAGCAGCAAACCCATCCAGAAAGATAGTTTATCATGCCACCATCGGTTCCAGCACTATGGCGTTCATTTTCTCTTGTGCAGAAAAGCGCAGTGGAAAACTGCATTTTATTTTCCATCCCCTGAAACCGTGATATAAGACTATACGCCGTTTGTTACATTTGATAGTGGGTGGGTCTATAAGGCCCTCCACTGCGACTCACAAGAGTCTATTGTACATTTGATAGTAGAATCATAGGGGATCGGTCCAGTCTCTATGACGTCCAAAAATAATCGTGAGGAAAATCTAGGACAATTTTTAAAAAACTCATTTTCTACTCTCTAAAAAGGTGATTTGTTTCTGTAGATTATACAACATAAAAATAAAGATTTGACAATAGTGCCGTACAAAAAAAGGTGTGTGAAAAGCCGTGGGTAATTGTTTATTTTCCGAGATTTTCCTACTCAAAAAAGGTCATCTGAAAATGTACGGCTTCTACCTAGTGTAGTAGGTTCTCCTTTTAGAATGAAATAATAAAAAATAATGTACAAAAATAAAAGTGTGGAAAGCACGGAAAAAAATATATTTCCAAAAATGTATCTACGTTTTCAACAATTTTCCCAGATTTTTAGAACAATTATTTTTGAACGGCATAGAGTCTGGACCGATCTCCTATGATTCTACTATCACATGTAACAAACGACGTACAGTTTCATATCACGGTTTCAGGGAGTGAAAAATAAAATGTTCAGTTTTCCACTGCGCTTTTCTGCAGAAAATGAACGCCATGATAAATGGCGTGATAAACTATCGTTCTGAATGAGTTTGTTGCTGTTGGGTAGGTATTTATTTCTTTTTCCATAGTACCTTTAACTACAATTTTCTAATGTAGATATCGATAGCTTTGTATACTTTAATTGTAACTTCAATCAAAGTTCTTTTATATATATATATATATAATCAGCTCTGCAGGCCTAGAAGGCCCATGGCTTTGTTGACTTTCTTTCTCCATTATTTCCTGTTCTCTGGTTTTCTTTTCCAGTTGGTTATTTTTAGTGTTCTAAGGTCTTTTAACACCTCTTCCATCCATCTTGCTTTGGGTCGTCCTCTTTTCCTCTTTCCTCCTATCCCGCTTTCTACTATTTTTTGGGGTACCCTTTCATTTTTCATTATCTGTATGTGGCCAATCCATCTCATTCTATTTCCCTTTGCAGTACCTATAATGTCTGGTTGACCAAATAGTTCTCTCAGTTCTTTATTGCTTCTAGTGAATTTACCATTATTTCGTTAAACTGTCACTTTTTACCGACTTTTGTATCACCCCGTATGTGTCTTAATGTTTTTTGGAACACCATTTATGATCACGTCAAAACGGTCCAACAAAAATCATATTACCATATTATAACGTTGTAAACTTAAAGACGTGAACCTTCTGGTTAACGTTTTAAGGCAAAGAAAAAAATGCAGATTTTACGATACCGCAAAGGAAATTGGTGGACATGCATTAACGAAAGTTAAAGCACCTGGGAAACATTATTAAATTTGTATAAAGGTATCAGTTGAGCCTCGGGAGAAAAAAGCTCCAAGCTGCGAGAGAAACGAATTTTTTTGAAAATTTCAAACAAAAACTTTCAAGAAAAATTAGGGAATACTATTTTCGAATATTATAATAATTAATTTATATATTTGCATCAAAATGTTCACGTTTGCGACATAAATAAGTCTCATTGCGATTTTGAAGATTATCAAAGGTAATACCACGAGTGCTTAAAATGTTATCGATAATTTTTTCTTTTCCACGAAAACTTGTTTATTTGGCAATAATATGAAAACAAACCGATTGATAAAATCACGAGTCCTTCAAGACGAGGGATTTTATCTATATTCGATTTGTTTGAATGTTTTTGCCCCAAATAAACAAGTTTGAGTGATGAACATAAAAAATTATGTGATAAAATTTGAAGAGCGAGTTGTATTTGGGAAGATTATTTTTTCATCAAATGTGGAGTGGAATTTTGTATTAAATGTTCATTATTCTTTTGGGTAATGGCACTGAATCGGTTTGTGTTCATTTTTCAATAAACTACGAAGCACTTTTAGTTGTCAATAATGACAAATTCAAAGTAAAATTTTGACGTTTCGATGTAAACAAGGTATTATCGATAAGAAATAAAGAGGACAGATACGAAAGCTTGACAGAGAACAGTAAAAAGAGAGAGAGATGGGTGGAAATACCCATTTAAATGCCCATCGTCTTATGTCGACTCCGTTCGGGCTGCTTCGCGAAATTTCCCAACAGGGTTGTCAATTTGCACAATATTTCCCTTTATTTACGTCAGATTTTGACAAGTGAAAAAAATAATCAAAGATATTCAGTTGAGCAATTTTTGCTTATATGTAGGTAGGTATGCATGGAATCAGGTCTCTCAGTCTCTCATGAAAGCAGTAGTAATTTGATATAATGTAGGTATAGTCAAAAGCGCTCTTATCCTGCGGGTACAAAGGTCACTTACCATATGTATCAAATCAGAAGACACAGAGGTTACCAAAATGTGAGATTACAAATATACCCGCAGAAAATAATAATGGTTGATGTTTCCTGCACACTGCTTGACGAATCACCACTTTTTCATTCATTCTCGAAATAATCTATCAGATTAAATACCGTTTTTTTTTTTTGCTTGAGGATGCAAAATACCGGAAAATTGCTTCTTATTATTCATATTGTCACTTTGAATTGTTAAAGTGACACTTTAACTTTAACTTCGCTGGTGAAAGACTTTTTAGAATCGCTGGAAACTAAATACAAATCCTATTTTCTCCCGTCGAAATTGCATAAGTCTGTCTTATTCAACTTACGGATTTTATTTGGAAGTTATGATTAAACGCAATAAAAGAAAACAAAGACGGTGAGTATGTCTTTGTTGAATCGTGTGACCCGCATGATAATATTGCATTTGACTATACCTACATCTGTTGGCGACTCATCTTATCTTCAACAAAATGATCCAATATCCAAATAATCATCATGATCCTATTTGATCAGAAAAAAATGAAGATTTTTGTTACACTGCCATTTTGAATCTTCCATTTGGTTGAATTTAAAAATAAGTGCATTGAAAGACACCCCTCCCTATGTATTGAATGGATTTATTGTGGGTCATTATATTTCACCCAGTAAAACTAACCTCCCTAGAAAAATCAATGATCTGATTGGGTGAATGGATACGATTTTATGTTCCCTAAATATTTGCGACTTTGCAAGGGGTTGCAAGGATTTTTAAATGTCATTTGACAAAATTTATGATTAGTCATTGTAGATATTACTGAAAGCATTATTGGAGCTTGTAGATAGAAAAACTTACTTGAAAATATGTTCCAGAAAATTTCATAAATTAAATCCTTTTTTAATACGAATTAAACTGTAATTTTTTTTTGTAAAACTGTTGAAAAAATTAAGAAACAAAACGAATTATGTAGGTACATTCTTTGATGGTTGAAAAAGAAGAAAAGGAGTATTAGTAATGATCAAGATGTGTGTAGCCTTGGTCCCGCTCCCGCGTTATGAATATTTATATCATTCATGAAAGGTTTTGAGATACTAAAGATAAGCTAATAACAGATTTAAGTTGAATTTTCACATGTATTAAATATTCGTCTTCTCGTGAGTGTAGGCTGGGTAACCGACACCAGATATATCCATTGATGATACTTATCTTACCATTTCTTGACATAAGTCCTGTTGGAATATTATTATGTATCATCTGACATCGGACCTTTTTGTACCCAATGTTTATAATAGAGGTAGCCGGATACTACAAAGTTATCTTCTTCTTTTTATTAACAAGACTTATACTTCAATCTTACTTCACATCAATGCTTGTAAGCTTGTAGTTTTAAAATTGTTTACGGCCAGACGATTGGGGTAACAACTACAAGTAATTAGCAATACGGCTGATTTTTTTTTCATAAGTACCTTAAAGTATGTAGATTAATTTAAAAAAGTCCTTAACTTTGTATAAAGTTTGAGGTGGAATAATCCGTATTTCTGTAGTTATCCTGTCTTTGAGGTCTACAATGCTAGTTGGTTGTGTTGCATATACTTTGTTCTTGAGATTACCCCACAGAAAAAAATTTAACGGCGTAAGATCTGGCGATTTAGCTGGCCACTCCTCGTCCAATCCATTTATTGGGGAAGATTTCATCTGAATAAGTTCTTACCATTGAAGCATAATGGGGTGTTGCCCCGTCTTGCTGGAACCAAACATTTTCATTCGGTGAGCTAGGATCTATTGCGTTGGGATATAAGTTTGCCAACGCAGGAATAACTTCATTTCTAAGCATATTTAAATATTTTTCAGCTGTCGAATTTCCATCTATAAATATAGGACCAATAATATGGTCGCCTATGATACCGGCCCAAACGTTCACCTTTTGAGGGTACTGAGTATGTGTCTTACGCATCCAATTAGGATTCTCAGCTGACCAATATCTACAGTTCTGTCGGTTTACCTCTCCATTCAATGTGAATGTTGTTTCGTCAGAAAAAAGAATGGTACCAAGAGCTATCTCATTTCTGTTCAGCTTATTCATCAATCATTCGCAGAAATCCATTCTACGATCTGGATCGTCTTCTGTTAACTCCTGCACAAAAGTTAATTTGTAGGGATGAAGTTTTTCTTTATGAAGACATCTTAGAACAGTTGTATGACTAACATTATTTTCACAGGCAATTTGACGTGTACTTGAAGTTGGATTCTCTTCGACACTTAAAAAAATATCCACTTTCACATCATCTTCAACGAAGTGTGGATTTCTTTTCAATGGTTTGACATGTCCAAGTTCTCTGAATTGTTCTCTGAATTTCAGACACAGTACTTTGTGAAATATTAGGCAATTCGGGATACCTGTGATTAAATAAGTTTGCCACTTCAACTTGACTTCTGCAGTTATCCCCGTACCCGATCATCATTAAAATCTCAATTCGGTGAGTCTCAGTTAAATATTTCATTGTTATGTCGACAAGGAAAGAGTGTTTGACAAAGATTTTACTTTTTCAGTATAAACTTACAACACATCAACAACTGACAGAATAGAAAACAATCCACATTATTTACCGATTTAAAACAATCCACATTATTTACCGATTTTGTCTAATTATTGGCGTTTTTAGACAATTTTTAGGTATTTATGATAAAATTCATGGTCGTAGCAGGTTTTGTTTAATATACAAATACGTCTAATAATTAGTTAGTTTAGATTTTTGATAAATCCATATGTAGCTAATTTAAAAAAGTGTATATGTACCAATATTCCAAGTGTCATAAATTATTAATTTTAAAATTTCACCCTGTATAATTCATAATTGACTATACATTATTCAGATTGTTGGAATCGGTTCATTAATAGGATTTCAAAAATATGCAAATATACAGGGTGTTTCATTAAAAAAACAACACCGACTATGGCATACTTGCGTGAATCGCCCTGTACATTTAAATTTATATTTACATAACGTACAATTTAATTCAAAAGTTGACATGTCTCGACATTTTTTATAATATTCTAAAATAATGACATAAAGAATTTTTTTCCATAAGTGGTTTCCACACAAAAAAAAATTTTTTGATTTTTTTTCTAATTTGGGAAATCGATAGACTTGTAAACTTTTTTTTATATTAATCTACAAACTTCAAGGTACTTATAAAAAAAATCAGCCGTATTGCTAATTACTTGTACTTTTGGTCTAAAATGATCCATATCGACAGACCTACTATAAAATATTGTTACCCCATGTTGAAAATAATGTATTGTTTTCCTAATCGTATATAATATGTGAGTGGGTACATATATATAGATAATGACTACTATAGAAATAGTAATCAGGTTTCTTCAACAATGAGATAAGTACGGCTATTATAAAGAAGTTAAAATATGTTCAGATATGAATAGGAGAATTTATCCATCCCATATAGGTATATACCATTCAAGTCCATCGTATTTAAATACCTAACCGAACAACAAAGCCTATTGATTCGTACTGAGGGTTTGTTTTTCCAGCAAACTTAACAATCTCAATGGAGATGTAAACATTTTGTTGGTGGTCTTTTGAAAATATGTACCTAACTATTAAAATATAATTTTGCTATAATACTTTTCCGCTCAATCTGATTTATTGTTCGTATATTATATCCTATTATTTGGAAATAAATCAATATAAGTATAATGTTTAGATACTGCATAAAACGGCAATTGCGGTCCGAGGACCATTTATGGTTTCTGAGAGGACTCGAAGTAAACATAATTTATGAGAGCGGCGTCCGTTTGGGACAGCAACTTTCAAACCGCCCTGGAGTGAAACATCTTATATTTTTATTCTGTAATCTTTGCCTTAGCGTAGTTTTACTTTGACTTATGCAGGTTGTAGGCCAGTAGAGTATTTGATTTGATCTCTTTTTCTCGGCTTTACCTATTTCTTTCAATATTACATTGGGGCTGATTCCACAAAAGGATTCAGGCCCCCAGAAAGATATTTCAGTCCCCCTCTTTGTTAGTTCATTTCCTTCTATTCCAGTGTGTCCTGGAATCCATAGTAAGGTGACTATATTGTTCTCGCCCAGTTCATTGAGTTTATCTAGGTATTCTAACACCATTTTGGAACTGATTACACAAGAGCTCAGTGCTTTAATGGCTGCTTGACTATCCGACATTATGATAATCCTTTGTCTTTTGTATCCTTTATCAATATTAAACTGGGCGCACTTTCTTATGGCGTGGATTTCCGCTTGAAAGATACTTGGGGTTTATCCGAAGCTTTCAGAGTGTTTGGTTCCTGGCCCGAACACTCCTATCCCAGTTCCTTCTATTGCTTTTGAGCCGTCTGGGTACCATTGAATGGCATTCTTTCCAAGTCTGGTAATTGTATTTGGATCCCATTCCTTCTTGTTGCTCAATTCCGTAACGAATTTCTTTGGAAAGTTATACTTTTTTATCATACCTTCATGTGACATGTCCCAGGTTGTCTGATTTCTAAGAAGTGAGGAGGTGGTTTTTTTTAATGATTCCCTCTCTACCTGTATCTTGTTCTTCCTGCAACACTTCCCACCACCATATGTAAAGGGGTGAGGTTGATAATCACTTCCATGGCTGCCGTAGGGCATTTTCTGATTGCTCCTGTAATGCATATACAGGCTAGTCTTTGAATTTTGGAGAGGTTTTCTCTCGTCGTCAATAGGCTAGTTCTACTACTCCACGCAATGGCTCCATAAGTGATGATTGGTCTCACTATGGCAGTGTACATCCAGCTTAGGATTTTTGGGTTACAACCCCAGTTTCTTCCTGCCAGATTTCTGCACACCATTAGAGCCATTTTTGCTTTGTATGTAATCTCCTTTTCGTGTTTGTTCTACAGGAGTTTACTGTCTAGAGTTAAACCTAGATACTTGACTTCTTGTCTCCATTCAATCTCGTTCCCATCAAGTTTTATGGTTTTGAGGTTGAGTTTTCTTGACCCACTTGACCCACAGTGTGCTAAGATTAAAAGAGAAATATGAAATTATATTTACTCTCCACTTAATGAGCTGCCTGATGGAAAACAACACGATAGTGCTGAAGAATATCCACTTTTCAGTTCATTATGTCCATTTTAAATACATATATTCTTTATTCAGAATCAGATTAACTGGAGAGGCTATATTACCTATATTTCTGTTTCTTCGTGTTTTGACAAACAACCTAAGTATAAAATTAATAAAAATTAAAGCTAATTAAGTTCGTTTTTGCTTAGGTATGTCGTAAATATTAAATGAACTAAACAAAACTCTTTAAATCTTGGTCTTTATAAATCTCTATAACACATGTCATTCTCTGTAACGAATGAATAAAGAAAATAGTAATTTTATTACAAAAATTCCGAATAAGAGGAATGTTCTCTCCCTCTAGCAGTATTTTTCATTTCTTCGCAGTCCTCGCAACAATTTTGTTCACCATTTTTATAGAGCGGCAACGAATTATATAATTATCTTTATTATAATAGAATAAAATTGGTAAATTAAATACTTTGAAAATGATCTAATTATAGGATACCTATCTATAATCATACAGTTTAATTTATAAGCACAATTTTAGGTATTGTCCATTCAAAATCAATTGCAAAAGATAAAACACGTGTTCGTCGCTTCTGCATTTAATTTTCGACAAACTTTTACCTAGATATATATATATAGTATAGTATAGTATATAGTATATTACCTAACGAGTACGGAAAGTGACATTTTTCACACAAGTGGGAAGTATTGTAACAAATATTGTTTAATGTAATGGTTTTTTTTTAAATAATGTTGACATCGCAATTGTACCCTGGATTGTGGTCAATTGTTCAACGATTTTTGATAGCATTCCCATCGTCATATTTGTGTGAACGTGAATTTAGTGCTGTGGCAACGCTGCTTACTAAAAAGAGAAATCGTTTGCGTGTTACCGAACGTGGCGACTTGCGGCTGTTTTTGAGTAAATTGGAACCTGATATCAACAAACTTATTGAACAGCATCAGATTCAACCTTCACATTAGTTTGTATATAAGAATTGATTATGTTTGTTTTATTTTCAATAAAAGATACTCTGTCCGAATACTATCAAGTTGCGTTTCAATAATCAGTTATAAGTACTTAGCGGTTTTTAAGTATGTTTAAAAAGGGTGGCGTTAAAAAATAATTTATTCTTAAAGTGGGCAGTAGACAAAAAAAGGTTGGGAACCTATGCACTAGGGTGATATCATAGCGCACGGTTCACGTCACTATGATGATATGAGAAACTTTCCGCCAGAGTAGAGTGCGATATATGTTAATTTCCTATATGGTCGTAGAAAAAAGAGTTATCTACTTTATTTTAAGGAAACTGTAACCCCATTTAACTTTGAAGTGTAATTCAATATTCTTAGTGGCATACAGCCAAAGAAGTAGTTGTTGCTACTTAGTTGAACGGTCTTTGTTATTCGATTTTCAAAGACGTTATGTGTGAAGCGTTATAATAGTAATCAAAAGACATGCGACATTCGGATGATAAAAGGGGAACGAACTGTGCGACATTTTACCACTTTTCAGTCATACTTTGATATATGTAAGCGTTAATGAACGTCAATTTAAGCCTTTATAACAATGGTAAGAGAATCCATAAGTTAAAAGTAGCTCGTTTTCTAAAGGTAATAAATTCATTTTGTGAATGTTTAAAATGCCATTCCAATTTAGAGTTTGCCGCTCGAGTTGAATAGTGATGAAATCAGGTGTAGGTTCAGATTGTTGAAAACAGACATTAGTGAGATCAAAGTCGCCGATGACCGGGCCGACTTTTCATTCCGTTAAATGTCCGCACGCCCACCTCACACTCACACTCGAGCACCACGACCACCTTTTGGCTTTCTTTGTCTATTACCTACCCGAGAGACGGACATTTCTAGAACTCGACTCGACAACTGTTCGCAAATAATAATACATTCGAATTATTTTAATAATATATGCAAATAATTTCAATACGCCATCTGCATTAGGCAGAAACATCTTATGTCACAATATCATTAATAGAGGGTACAATAATTTTTAACATTTCTTAAACTAGAGTGCTCCTTTGTAATTTTCAGTTTTTCTCCACTCCTTTCAAACAGCACCTATGTATGCATGTCGGCCTCTTTCACACGGTCAGGATATTTACCCGTACGTATGATCGCTCTGCCGGGCGGCAACCCTGGATCTCTCTTCACACGGGAGTTTGCGAAAATTCGGACCACTTGGTGCTAGATACTTCAGTTTGCCTTCGATTGTGCGATTTGGGTTCACCATTTGCTGGAAAGCTTATCCTCGGCAGCTTTGTTCCAGATTTCTGGTTTATCCTGAACTAAACTAATCAGCATTTCAGAATCTATTTCTTCTACTTCTTTTGGCATGATCAAATACACAAGTACATACACAGTCTTTTCGACAACAGACTATACGCTACTGGGCAGCAAACTGGTATAGACAAGTAGAGACAAATCGGACGATTAAACACCCGGATCATGTAAGCGAATTTTTAGCGCAATTTGGTCCGCTAGGGCATGGTCCGGGAGATTGCCCGTCCGAACTCCGTGAGTTCTAGCGGGTACAACCGGGCGTTTTGAATGCCCGGACGGCGATTCATCCGTGTCCGGAAAGTGTGAAAGAACATATATGCTAAACTGTGTATTGCTACTTGTCCGGCTGACGAGCGAAAACTCGGACGGACAAATACCCTGACCGTGTGAAAGAGACCTTATCTTCTTGGTAAAAAATCTATCTGCCAATATGATATTATTGTCTACAGTTCCCTATCAAGCAGGGGTTTGTTTCTACAAGGAATAGTAAAGTTTGCAATTTTGTTTCAGGTCAAGGCAGAGTCAACCAATTAGGTGGTGTTTTTATCAATGGACGACCACTACCAAATCACATTAGATTGAAAATCGTGGAAATGGCAGCCGCCGGTATTCGACCTTGCGTAATATCGCGGCAACTTCGAGTTTCGCACGGTTGCGTTTCGAAAATTTTAAATCGGTATCAGGAAACTGGTAGTATCCGACCCGGTGTTATTGGTGGTTCGAAACCTCGTGTCGCGACCCAAGAAGTCGAAAATAGGATCGAACAATGGAAGAAAGATCAGCCGGGAATTTTCAGTTGGGAAATTCGAGACAGGCTTATTAAGGTTTGTATTTTATTTATTTTCAATGAAAAAGTTACATGCAGAATATTTTATTCACAACCATATACGTAATGCAGTCATTACTAACGACATTGAAGGTTAGAAAGTGTCATATTACACACCTCTACTTCCCGCCCTGACCGTCCGCCCTCACTTCCCACTTCTAAAATAATGTGATCGTTAATCTATTTTAGATTGATTATTTTTTATAGTTGAAAATATAACACATTGATAAATATTATAATACCTATCCATCAATCCTTCATCGGAGGACAAATACTAACGAAATTTTTTTTTACAGGAAGGCATCTGCGACAAAAATTCAGCACCTTCAGTTAGCTCGATCAGTAGACTGATCAGAGGAGGGAGAAAAAATGATTCAGATAGAAAGAATCATTCTATCGATGGGATT
This sequence comes from Galerucella calmariensis, assembly GCA_910591675.1. NCBI lineage: Eukaryota > Metazoa > Arthropoda > Insecta > Coleoptera > Chrysomelidae > Galerucella > Galerucella calmariensis. Next base: position 43,807 of record CAJUYG010000285.1, on the reverse strand, counting down.
TTAGGTAAGTGAAACAATTATTTTAAATAAAAGAAAAAGAAAATTGTTTCCTCTAATAATGTTGGGGTTCTGAGAATTTACCTATACAGCTACAGAATCTGTAAGATATAGGATCTGTAACTTGAACCTTCTCAGATTTGTAAAATTTCTGTTTATAATGTCAAAATTCTAACCTCAAAACCATTAAAAGTATTCAACAGCTGTGTGTGTACCGACCTGGTAAACCTTAATACTAATTGATATTTTTACAATTTGTAATAAAAGAATTATACAGCTAATGAGTGACAAGACTCCTTAAGGTTTTGGCGCATAATTTGAAATGTGTTTTTTAAAGTTGAATTTTTCCTTTAAAAACTTTTTTTCTTAGAGAAATTAAGTATAAAGTATATACGTGAGAACATCGTGGAGCAGTTTTTTTTTCAAAATCAGTCATAATGCCTATTGGAGTTATACCTACCAGTAACACTATAAACCCTACTTTAGATCCCAATTATTTAATAAAAAAGTGAGAAGGGCTAGTGGTGGCGCAATTATTTAAATTAAAACTAAAAACTCTACAACTTTTCAACTAATAATCCACAAAAAATGATAATAATAATAATACGACGCTCTGTACCACACCCTGTACTGCTTACAGTGACAGCCTGTAAATATTTACGAATCTGTAAGTAACAGGTAAGGTTAGAATCGCATTTCCTGTAACTCTTACAGATTTCGGCTTATAGATCTTTCAGATGTTCTCAGAATTTCACCACAAGAAAAATGTAAAACGTTCAATTTTTTTCCAAACGTCGATTTGGTGAAAATGAATCCGTTTTATAAATAACAATTATTATTGAAAAAAAAACCATAGCAAATTACCATTGAAATCTTTATTAGAGTGTAAACTGACATAACATTTTATTATGGTATAATTTCGACCACACAAGACGAGGAGGATGACGTATCAAAATTGTCAAAGAATACAATTTCTATTTGTATTCTTCAGTACCTGATTGAATGAAAAAAAAAACATAATCGAATTGTTTTTCTATATACATTTATTAATAATTTGCTAATACTTCCTGTAATCGTACATTCAAAATAAATGTGAATGCGACAATAATAGGTGTGCAGTGCGACATAAAATTGCCCGTATCTCTTAAACCGTTAATGTTATCGAGATGTCACAAGAGGACTTGATATCTCTAAAAATGTTTACAAAAGCCAATTATTGCATTTATAACTGAAAACAGTTTTACTTAACAAAAAAATGGCGCATCCACCATTAAACCATTTTCCATTCCCAACTTTAGAGCCCTATAGTTCGTTAACGAAGGGCGTAAAGAAAAAATTTTATATAAAATACCATCATTATTTTCAGCCTTTCTATCACCTCCCAAGTTTTTAGTACAAACTCCTGGGTCACCCTGTATACACCATGGTGTTGAAGACATTTATAAACCTCGCACCTTATTACGCTCGGAGCGAAGTTCCTCGCGAAATAATCTTGGTGCTCGATCAAAAATAATAGTCTTCATCACCTTGTTGTATAATACACTATTATTTGTTTCAGGACCTAATTCGTCGTGCGAAGATAGCGAAACAGAATCCGAACCCGGAATTCCTCTAAAACGTAAACAAAGAAGATCCCGAACAACATTTACCGGCGAACAACTCGAAGCTCTTGAAAGAGCTTTCAGTCGCACTCAATATCCCGACGTTTATACCAGAGAAGAGCTAGCTCAAAAAACAAAATTAACCGAAGCTAGAGTCCAAGTTTGGTTCTCAAATAGACGAGCCAGATTAAGAAAACAAGTTAATTCCCAACAATTAAACGCCTTCAGCGCCATCTCTTTACAATCAGCTTTCCCGGGCGTTCAACAACATTACCCGGAAAGCAATTTCAATCAAGCTCCATGGGCTCAGCAATCGTACGCTTCAGCTGGCATTGGACCTTCATCCTTACCAACTTCCCTTCCTACTACAAGTACAAATTCAGGTAGTACAACTACACCGGCTCAAAGTGCTTTGTACAACTCTTATAGTAATGGAAATCATTTGGATCAAAGTTCTGTATTGAACTGTAGCAACCAATTCGGTTACAATGGGTCCCAAGTATCACCGAGTCACCATAGCATATCACCACAACAGAGTGCAGTTTGGACCAGGCATCCACAGACCAATAAAATGACTGACAATATTTCTCCACCTTGGCACGAGAATTATAGGTAAGTGAGGAGTTAACGTTAAGATTACCAAAAGAAACACCACAGGTAATAAAATTCACATCCTTACGGATAGTAGACAAGCACTACTAGCCCTGAACAAACCGCGTATCACATCAGGCCTAGTACTGTCCCTGATCGAAGCCTGTAGCAACAACGAAGTCACTCTGGGCTGGATCAAGGGCCACAGTAAATCGAAAGGTTGCCGACTCACTATAGCCAGGAAAGCAACCTCCCAAAAACTCTTGGGACCTGGCACTTTCATTGTTCTGTCGGCGTCGGCTATGATTGACCTAATAAAGGAACACTTCCTTGAAAAGTTTAAGGGTAGATGGGACGATGCAGAAGGTTGCAAGCTTGCCAAGGAACTGCTGCAGTATCCTGTCGAACACATTCTTTGTGAATGTCCGACACTCTCTCAATTTAGGTTTTCTGTATTCGGTGAGTACAGGATAAGACAAGCCAGCACGAGGGAGCTTACTTCCGGAGACGTTATCGCCTACTTCAAACAAGTAGGCTAGAAGGAAGTCTGAACCTCAGAAGGATGCACAATGGGCCAAATGCCTAAATGCTGTGGGGTCACCATTCTTACAGATACGGAGATTGGATGTTAAAATCTCAAAAAGTTTGTTTTGCACAGAATGTGAACGGTGACAATAAATAGTCTTAGTGCTATTTTAAAAAAAAGCTCTATTGGAAGATTAATTTAATTTATAGTAACGTATATTTAAACGCCATTTCATCACTTTTATTTTATTCAGTTTTCCGGTAGAGTTGGGTGGATCTGTTTTAAAAATAACTGTTACTATGAATCGGTTATTTCCGAATGTATATAATAGAATTAAGAAATGTTCGGACTTTCACCACGGCATTTGACATTTGTCGACATCCACCGGCGAATCTTGACATTCACTACTTTCGGTCTTTCACGGTAACATATATATTTGTAGAAAATTCATTTTATGTTTTTCAACCCCTTCAGAGCACATTTTTTTATTTTTTCTTCATGTGCTCGTAGATAAAGTTTTGTATATGACACTTGTACGTGAAGTACTTTTGCGTATTTGTATCATTAATAACTATTTGAATTAATTGTAGATGAATGGTATTTTGTCACAGTTACTATTTATTTAGTCCACCTTAGTACCTCGTAAGTAAATAAAACACACGGCAGCCGAGTCGAGTTTCGTCCAAGTCGGTCATTAAATAATTACTGGTGAAATTATTAAACAATCCCGGAGCCTCAATAACACGTCGTAAGGCCTTCATTAAGTTAGAACCCGACCGAATTAATCGCTTACAGATATTATTCAGATGTATGGCCTGTAAGTACCAATTATACAATCGAGCAGAGAACGTTTCAAGTTGTTCGATTCAACGATTTTACCTCGTAGTTTTTCTGACCGACTGGTCGGGAGGCTTGTCATTGGAAATAAATTCTAGATGGGTACTACTACGGTACGCAATCATTGGAGGCTTACACAGAAATCGTGCTAAATAAAATTATACGGTTTTACTTAATACGATTCAGTACCGCTCTTTATTTATCGACCAAAATATCACTACTGAAATCAATTAAATAATATATTTAAATAGTCTTTTTTGTCAGTCAATATTTCCTTCATATTACTTAGGTTAGTTCTGTCCTTTCTTTACCCATTTTTTTTTTTTCAATTTTTGTTGTTATACTTTGGCAAGTTTATCTGTAGCAGTGAAAGGAATGCAGTCGGAAACATTCGATATTGCCACGTTTAACTATGACAAAGCTAAAGTGCAAATACATAATTGGTGATATTTATCGAAAGATGACTTCTTATTGGCAAGCACGTGCGTGTGTTCTTCCCTCTCACTTTGTCAATCGACTGATTTATCCAGAGGCGTTGGTATTGTCAGTTACCTTTGTATTTTCAATTTTACTTGGTAAAATAGGTACCGTACGCCATTTGTATGTTTATGACAGATATGCGCCATGATTCCTCGCCTCTTACCGATGCCCCGTAGCTTCAGATAGACTTGCCAAACTATACTAGTAATTATAATGGGTATATTAATTGTGAATTGTTCTTTTTTTTGCAGTCTATTAGCATCTGGAACACATTACACGGGGAGCCATTCAGCTAGCGAAGCAAAATCAGGATATCCGTACTTCGGGGCTATGGAAATGTGCACTAGTCGAGTTCATTGAAACTAATTTATTGTATTTAAATATTATGTATAATAGTCATTTGCTGTAGTATGTGTAAATATAACATTTATAAAAGATATTTCAGTATTTTCTTTCCTTCAAGAGTATAGTATAGTATACATACACAAAAAAATATAGAAAAAATTTACTACCCGGGACTCGAGCCCGGCATATACAGATCGGAAACAACCTTATCACTGTGCTACGGGATCACATTGTTGAACTTATAGCATAAAGTGTATATAGGTATGTAACTATTTTCTTTTAAAAACTGATGCAAAAAAATTGAACTGTCATAAACTCATAAAACACACGAATCTGTTAGAAACTGTCAAACATTTTACAGAAAATATTGGGTCTGCTCACTTGGGTATGAAAATCTAGATTTCTATTGGTCAATTTTTCAGTTTTATATTGAAAACCAGTATTATTATGAGTATCATTATGAAAATTGGCATTTAATTAACAATTTATAGTATATAGGAGTAGAAAAAGGTCGTAAAACTATAACAGACCTTAATAAAATACTTATTTTTTGAATTACCTATCATTTTTCTTATAAGATTTTGCAAAATTTTGATTATTATTAGTTATGAAATATTAATAAAAACATAAAAAAAGAAAAATACTGCTGTGCTGGAACTATGAGATTGATGAAATTTGAACCGACGACTTTAGAATGCACACACGTTCACATTGCACCACAAAACATACATACATACATAGCTAGTTTAGGAGATCAAGCAGAAAGGTGAGCTATTTTTTCGAATCTAAATTAATAATTTTTCAAAAGACTCGTTTTACATTTTGGGTTAACTCAAAAATTACCACGATACTAGAGAATTACCACATATTTTAAAACAAATTTTTTCATCATCAGTTGTTAATAATTAAATTATTCTTCTAAATATACAGAGTGATATTTAATTATTATCTCAAATGTTCCCTCTATATCTAAATTTCATATAATCCAAAAAGGAACAAGGAAAAATATTTTTAAAAGTGAATTAAAACTAAAACACTTACATTTGAACTTCATGACGTAGGCTCCATCCCAATACCATTTGAACTGCACCATTCTTTCCATTATCCAGCACTTTTTAAAAGCCATAAACCGAAATAATCGAACCATTTCCATATACCGACCGGCGGTTGCCACCACATTTGCCACAGACCTTACAAGTATACATCACATACATTTCCCTATGATACAGCCTCTAAGTCCACTACGTTAGAGCAACTTCGAGCCAGTATCTGTGTTTACCTTGTTCGTTTTAGAGTAACCCAACTATCTATAAAAACCGGTTGCTTGTCTCATTTAAAATAGATTACATTTTAGAGTACAAACTCTCTTTTAAGTAAATACAAAGTTACAAGTTTTTATTCAAAATTCTAATTGGGAAAAGTAGGAGAATCAAAAGTATTTTTAAGTTTAGAATTGTTACTATATTAAGCATTTAAAAATAGAATCGAAAGTGAAATGTACAACATCAATAATTACTTGAAAAGAAAGGGAATTCCATTATCAAAAAAATTAATAATTATTAATGGTTTAATCTTGAAAAAAAAAATTGATAACCAAAGTGTACCACAAAAATTAGCGAGTAGTCCAAGTAATTTGGGCACAAAAAGTGTCTTTAGTTAAAAATTAAACTTTCTAAGCTCTAAGTTAAGAATATTAAAAATATTATAATACATTTATAGTGATTGAGTTGGAAAAACAAAGATTTTCAAAAACTTCAAATCCTTATTGTACCCAAAGGAAAAATATGTGATCAGATAGTCTATTTCAAACACACACATAAATTTGAAAAATTTGTGTAACCACAAGAAGTTGTTAAAAAAGTATATTTATGATGTTACAGTATACACCATTATCTATTTCAATACAAAAAATTTGCAAAATTGAAAACACCCATAATAATAATAATAAGTTGTCACTTCTTCTGAGTTGTCTGGAAGATCTCGTTGTGTACCTATAGTGCGTTCTGGGAGTGTCTTAATATTTCAAAATTAACAATTTTGCAACGAAATTGTTTATAAGCAGTCTAGACTTAATAAATGTTATAAATTTGGAAATGAAAATTTGGGTTTTATATAAAAATATTTCTGAGTGAGCTAAATTTTGAAAAATTATTTTTAAAATATTTTTTTATTCATATATTTCGTTTATTTTATTTTTTTCATTTAATAATATATTAGACCAAGCAATTTTAGTTTATTCCTATTTTAAAAATTATTAAATTATATTGAACCTAACCTATTGACCCCCAGAACTTTGCACCAGAAATAATTTGTTCTTCTTTCACTAAATTATCCATTATGAGTTGTCTGTAGCAATCGGTTTCACCTAGGGAATGTCTTAATATTTCAAAAAAAATAATTTTCCAACGAAATTGTTTATGAACATGCTAGGCTTGCCTAAATGTATTAAAAAGTTTTCTAAAAGTTATTCAAGTTCAATTGTGGAGATGTTTTTTTTATATATTTTTTCTATTATTATGATTGTTTTTAAATAAAAAAAGAATTAACTTTGATTTTAATTTAAACTATTGACCGATTTGCTCACAGAACATTGCTGCATGAAAACACATCACCTGAAAACGGAAAACCACAAACAAAATACACATAAAAATATCCTCTTGCTGGGGTGTTTCCAATATTTCATTCCTTTATAAAAATATCATAAGTATACGAAAAATTGTGAAAAGCAAAAACATTTCAAACACACTTTTCGAATAACAAAAATAGAAAATATAATTATTAAATCAAAAAATTAACTAGAACATTTTTAAAAAACTGTTTTAAATCTCTTTCTTAAATTCTATTTTTGTTATTGGTCACAACTACCACCTACCTTTTGGCAAACCGCGTTTTAAGGACCGTTCTAAGCGATTAAATCTGTAAAAAAAATAATAAATTTAATATTGTTTTATGGGAAAAAATTGCAATAGCAAAATCAAACATAATTCATGTAAAATACAGGGTTTTCCAATTAAAGTTACCTTTAATTTGACTGATTTTAGATTGGTTACAATCGATCAAATTTTTCATTAAAATATCTTTGAAGATTTTGGACATTACCCGGCTAATAAATATCCTTCTATTAAAAAAATTGCGTCCGTACCAAGTTAGATTTTTTCCTTTACTTTACAAAAGTATGGTAGAAGTTTTTCAGTTCAGTTTAGTTGAATGAATATTTTCAAAACAAAATGACTGACGTCCAAAATCAATTTCGATGTCGTGCTTTGCTTTCACATAGTCATTATTTACATCCAGCATTTCTTAGGAATTGCTCGTGCAAAATAAGCCATTTAAAAGGTACGTAAACTAATCTTATAGAGTGAAAATGAAACGTCAAGCTTGATTGGATTACACCAATGTTTGTTAAGATATGTTGACACGTATTTTAAACATGTTGTCAATTGTAGAGAGATAAGTACTTTGCTAATCTCACCCCTGCTGCTGGCTATGGTAAACCCTTTTACTAAAAATGAAATTGTGTGTCTTGGTTTTGGACCGAGCTGCATTGAAGAATGTAAGTGTCATTTAAAAGTCAAATTTTACAGGTTTTAGAAGGTTTTTATGACTCGTCATAAAAAAAAACGAATATAAACGACGTTAATACATATGTAGGCCAGACGATAGGAGTAACAACTACAAGTAATTAGCAATACGGCTGATTTTTTTTTTTCATAAGTACCTTGAAGTATGTAGATTGATATAAAAAAAAAGTGTACCAGTCTATCGATTTCCCAAATTAGAAAAAAAAATCGAAAAACTTTTTTTTTTCGAAATTTTTCAATATTTTGCGCTGGGAGGAATGTGGAGAAAAATAAAAAATACCACCGTGTAGGGGGAGTGTTTTGCAACAAAAAAGGTTTTTTGCGTTTCTTTCGTCCCAGCTATGGTTTGTCCGGAAAAAATTCGGTAAACTAAGTATGTGTTCCGCATCCGCGCGACTCTATTTTCTGAGACCATTATAAACTATTGTACAGTTATAATGTAGATATAAATAATTGTAATACGGCGTTTTGAAGAGGAAAGTGTCGGCTTTAAGATTGCATTTTTTTGGTCATAACACATAACCATTTTTAGCAAATTACTCATATACAGTGTGGAAACCACTTATGGAATAAAATTCTTTATGTCATTATTATAGAAAATTATAAAAAATGCCGAGACACGTCAACTTTCGAATTGAGTTGTGCGTTATGTAAACATAAATTTAAATGTACAGGGTGATTCACGCAAGTATGCCATAGTCGGTGTTGTTTTTTTTAATGAAACACCCTGTATATTTGCATATTTTTGAAATCCTCTTAATGAACCGATTCCAACAAACTAAATAATGTATGGTCAATTATGAATTATACAGGGTGAAATTTTAAAATTAATAATTTATTATACTTGAAATATTGGTACTTTTTTAAATTAGCTAAATATGGATTTATCAAAAATCTAAACTGACTAATTATTAGACGTATTTGTATATTAAACAAAACCTGCTACGCCCATGAATTTTATCATAAATACCTAAAAATTGCCTAAAAACGCCAATAATTAGACAAAATCGGTAAATAATGTGGATTGTTTTCTATTTTGTCAGTTGTTGATGTGTTGACAGTTTATACTGAAAAAGTAAAATCTTTGTCAAACACTCTTTCCTTGTCGACATAACAATGAAATATTTAACTGAGACTCACCGAATTGAGATTTTAATGATGATCGGGTACGGGGATAACTGCAGAAGTCAAGTTGAAGTGGCAAACTTATTCAATCACAGGTATCCCGAATTGCCTAATATTTCACAAAGTACTGTGTCTAAAATTCATGCACAATTCAGAGAACTTGGACATGTCAAACCATTGAAAACAAAACCACACTTCGTTGAAGATGATGTGAAAGTGGATATTTTGTGTCGAAGAGAATTCAACTTCAAGTACACGTCAAATTGCCCGTGAAAATAATGTTAGTCATACAACTGTTCTAAAATGTCTTCATAAAGAAAAACTTCATCCCTACAAATTAACTTTTGTGCAGGAGTTAACAGAAGACGATCCAGATCGTAGAATGGATTTCTGCGAATGATTGATGAATAAGCTGAACAGAAATGAGATAGCTCTTGGTACCATTCTTTTTTCTGACGAATCAACATTCACATTGAATGGAGAGAAAAACCGACAGAACGGTTGACATTGGTCAGCAGAGAATCCTAATTGGATGCGTGAGACACATACTCAGTACCCTCAAAAGGTGAACGTTTGGGCCGGTATCATAGGCGACCATATTATTGGTCCTATATTTATAGATGGAAATTTAACAGCTGAAAAATATTTAAATATGCTTAGAAATGAAGTTATTCTTGCATTGGCAAACTTATATCCCAACGCAATAGATCCTAGCTTACCGAATGAAAATGTTTGGTTCCAGCAAGACGGGGCAGGAACTTATTTAGATGAAATCTTCCCCAATAAATGGATTGGACGAAGAGGTACTATTGAGTGGCCAGCTATATCGCCAGACCTTACGCCGTTAGATTTCTTCCTGTGGGGTTATCTCAAGAACAAAGTATATGCAACACAACCAACTAGCATTGTAGACCTCAAAGAAAGGAACGGAATATTTCACCTCAAACTTTAAACAAAGTTAAGGAGGAGTTCTATAGGACACTGTGCTATTGCCAACAACTAGGTGGAGAACATTTTGAGCATTTATTTTAATGTATTAAAATCAAATACATCAGGTATTTTATGTATGTGTTTAATAACTGTAAAAATAACAATTTCACCCTGTATAATTCATAATTGACCATACATTATTTAGTTTGTTGGAATCGGTTCATTAAGAGGATTTCAAAAATATGCAAATATACAGGGTGTTTCATTAAAAAAAACAACACCGACTATGGCATACTTGCGTGAATCACCCTGTACATTTACATTTATGTTTACATAACGCACAACTCAATTCAAAAGATGACGTGTCTCGGCATTTTTTATAATTTTCTAAAATAATGACATAAAGAATTTTATTCTATAAGTGGTTTCCACATTGAATATATTGAATACTGTAACTTTGATAAAACTGGAGTAATTTCAATGGGGTTTGCGTAGAAATGTTTGGGAAGCTTCTAAGATCAAGAATATATAATTACAAAATTAATTAATTCACATACATTTTTTGTATTATAAGCGAAAATAGCAATTTTTATAGATTCGGGTAGGAATCTTCTCTATTTTGTCAAAATAAAACAGCCGTATTGCTAATTACTTGTACTTCTGATCTTAAATGACCCATACCGACTGGCCTAATTCTAATGATTGTAGTTAGGTACTTAGCAATAATATTATGCTTACAAATAGCCTTTTTATGAGAGTAATACATATTATATTTTTGATAGAGATATACATTCATTCGTGCTTACAACAAAAATTACCAAATTATTCGGTACATGAAATACTAAACATTATACTTGAGAAAAATGGTATATGAAAACAGTAGCATGTAGTAAGTACCTATGTAGGTACTCCTGGTCTTACCCACAACGATGATTGATTGGATTAAAGACAAACTTAGATGCCGACAGCATTTTATTTCTGAATGAACTGTTCGTTAAGAAAATATTGATCTAACTTTTTTGTCACACAGAGGACACCGCAAAATCATAACTTTTAACTGTCATCGGTCATAGAGAGATAGAATACACCTCCGGGAGTTAACAAAACGCGACAATGTATCAAATACAAAGGGCACAAAGGTATAGGAACCTGTAAAGTGATCCTTCTACCTTTAAAATAAATTCGATATGCCTTGGGGGGTCTCTTTGGGAGGCCTAATATATAACATTTTCGATAGTTGTTATTATGCGAGAGTTTAATGACAGATTATAAGATTCTTTTTTTTCCATATATTTTTGTGGAAATTTTATTAAAACATAAGGCTGGAATTCACATTCCAATCATTCCTACGACATACAAATACGAATAGGATACAAGCATAAATTTTGCTATTGGTGGGAATTGACGCTTTATCAGGTCTCCTAACACTTGGCATGCCTATTTTTCCAAAAAAATATAAACTTTACTTTTAAAACGACTTTAAAAATCATAAAATCGTACGTAATAAATGGCTGCCCCATGGTGTGACGTCATTTGTTTACGTTTTTATTCGTGTATCACGCTCTGAGTTCTTGTGACCTAATTTGTTTCTGAAAGCTTTAAAAATGGATAAAGCCGAAAAAAAAAACTTTGTATTCCAAGTATTGCATTGTTCCAGTGTGAAAATCAACGTCTATTAAAACTCCAGACAAAATATTTGTTACTTTACCTGGTGGCGCAAGCAAAAATACACTTAAGACAGGGGCATTACTTTTGTTTGTGAAGATCATTTTAATGTAAGTACCTACTTCTGTGCTGGTAATTTTTATTCTTTAATAGTTTGAGGTTATGTACCTATATGTCTAGGAATCAACCATAAAAACATCATTTTCTTACGACCACACATCGAAATATGGTTGGTAATTGGTATATATTATATTATATAAATAAAACATAGTTTAAACCGTACTTACGATAATGCTTTAACTCCTCTTATTTCCTCTGCATTAAAACAGCTGTTTGACTTCATAAATTCAAGCAGAATAAATGAGTCTACTTTGGACAAGTTATGAGTTTGTGCTTTTACAAAACCTTCGCTAGCCATATCTTTACCCACAAATTATGAAAGAATCGTCAGTGAACACTGAACTAGTAAATAAAATATTTTCTTCTACGTTGTAAAATATCCTCGGAAATATCGAATATTTATGTCCACTTTCCACTTTACGTTGACTTTTAGAAATAAAAAAAGCACACACAAACACGTAATGATCTCAAACAAACATATAAATGATATTTTTACGTCGATAAAGCAATTAATAGTTGATTAAAATACAATATAAAACACAACTACACATAACCTAATGCAATACCGGCCATATTGACATAAGTAAACAGAAGAGATATGACATCACACGTATCATCGGTAGCGTTCGGAAATCCTCGGGTTGTGGTCGGAAAGTGCATTGAAATTTGGATTTTATTTTAAAATTTGGGAGTAATTTCCAATGGAAACTGGTTTATTTCCTATTATTAGTAATTTTTGATATCATATTTACTATGTATTATAAATTAACATCCAAGCAAAATATGAAATATGCGTGTACTCTATTAAGAAAAATTCAACAAACCCACCTATATTAGCCAAAATTAAATCTACTAGGACATGAAATTTTTCCAACAAAAAAAATATATCTACCGTTGTACCAAGACAAAAAAGGAAGACCAATAATGTGACTAAATAGTTTCAATTTTGGATAACCCTGTACTAATTTTAGTTATTGGCTTTGTATTGCCATTGGTGCAAACCAACTGCTACCATATTATAAAAGGGACAAAGTACAATGACGAGTAGTATATAGGGGTGGTGAAAATCCTAAAAGTACACACCCTTATCGTGAATTAAATTAAAAGATTACCCTCCATATATAGTGTCATTTACCCAAAATATCTATTGCATTATTTCACTCAGATTTACCAGGAAAGTTTTACATTTCAAATTAAATTCTGTGAGGATTTTTAAAAAAACATTATCCAGCCTAGAAAATATTCAAAAACACGGCTCATTTTGAAAATTGATATACTCCCATATAATTTACTGTCATATATTAATTTTAACACATTTATATAAACAGGTAATGGTAATATATTATCTATGTATCAACAATAGTAAAGGAACACGCCGTAAAAGGCAAATTAACAGAAGTGGACTGAACCTCCTCTCGAAAATTCGTATTTTGATACCCTTATCGAATTAAAAAATAAGTCTACCAGTTACATCGATCGTATGGTTCAGCTTACCAGGAAAAAGTCGAATACGTTCTTCAACTTTTGCAATTGATTTTTGACAAACTAACATTTTATTCTTTTTGTTATTTATTAGGAAATTGAACCACAAGAAGCATAAAGAAGACAAGCTGGGGCAGCTATTGAACTACCAAGGAGTAGGTTGAGGAAGGAGTAAAGGAAAGTTCCCTATGTAGGGGTTGCGGCATGAGTGACGAAACGTCAGTCCATGTTCACGAGTGTCCACACTGGGCTGTATTACGCAGGCGAATCTTCGGAGTCCCTGTCATGGCCCCTGGAGACACAAGCAGACATCCATTGAAAAAGGTTCTGGCCTTTATTGAAGGGCTCGGCTTCATGGATGTCTAGGTAGCAGGAGTGGAAAAATGGGCCCGCCAGTGGCCTCAGTGCCGGAACCTTGGCTCGAGTTTGTCTAGCTAGGTCAAGGCTCGTCTGCACATTTAGTAGTAGTAGTAACTCTAACAATGCCTCAATTAATATACATGTCCTCTTTGATTTTTGGTGTATTGTTGAAAAAGGTGCAAAATAATAAATTCTTCCGACGTCTAATAGAGGAGGATAGAAGTAAATCCAGTTTCGTGGAGACCAGTACCCACTTACGTTACGCACGAACTGAATGCTTTATTTTATCTACAACCCAAGTAGGTATATTTTCAAAATACGTCTCTGGTCTGATTTGGAAAAAAATTACTTAAAAATAATGTTTAATTCCTCGTAATATTAATTGGTTCGATTTATCAAGCAGTCAGAAATTGTATTTTGATGCAGGTAGAGGAAGATTAGTGTTCTTTTGACCTGTGTGACTACTTTCATATATATATTGAAGAGAAAAAATATATGAACTTAAACTTATGATGAATTTATGAGACAGGTTGAAAAGTAGGAGTTGTCTAATTTGTCCAGCGGCGTTACTTTACAACCGAGGATGGCAATTGAAAACAAAAAACAACCCGAAGCTGTCAAGAAATCAGTTAGAGAACAATACGACGTTTGACGGAAAACGATCGTAGAGCGATTTTTTATAAACCATCCTATTTTTCAATTTCTATCGTAGAAATTCCTAAACTAGTTCAGTAACTGAACACCTGAAAATATCGAAAGCTCATGAAAAGTCGCTAAAGACTTCACTTTGGCCCCTAAACCCTGGAAAACGGGTTTCTCGCTAAAATCTGGCTAAATATGCGAATTAGAAAATTTTTCTTAGAATAAAAAATGAAGATCGTCTTATTATCTACAAAATTAGTTCCTATCATTTTTTTCGAAAATTCGATAGTTATCGAGATAATGAGACATAATAATGAGATAATGAGGAATTCTGCTGTCTGAGGGCCAGAACGCGTTTTGGGCGTATTTTTCGACCATTGGCTGAAATCGGTGTTTGATCCTAACACATATACAGCAGAATTCCTAGAGGTATTTCAGCAGCTGAAATAAGGAGACTTTTAGGTCGCATTATCTCGATAACTATCGAATTTCCGAAAAAAATAATACGGACCATTTCTGTAGATAATAAGACGATCTTCATTTTTTATTCGAAGAAAAATTCGCATATTGAGCCAGCTATTAGTGAGAAAAACCAGTTTTCCAGGGTTTAGGGGGCTTTTCCCCCCCTTCCTTAAACTCAATCGCGTTAAATTTTTTTCTCGTTTAAAAACACCTGCCGTGACCTAGAAATCGAGCCCAAAGTGAAGTCTTCAGGGACTTTTCAGGAGCTTTGTCCCTTCATTTACTGGACATACACGCAACTTAATCTAGGAGACAAATTATTGTATTATGAGAGATGAGCTTTTTTTTATAAAGGAAATGATGAAGTAAAATTGTTTCCCGGGACGAGTAAATAAATATATATAATACGTATATGTATACCTATAGACTTGAATGAAATACAGTAAAATTCAGCGGCATATTTACAGGCAGTTTTTGTGCAGCGAACCAATCATTTTCGGAATGAGCACGTGAGCATGTAAACTTCACGCTAATCAAAAAAAGCTTTGCCGTACCGACGAAACAAAATATTAATCATTTTCATTGTTTTAACAATACTCTCCTCTACCTACTAGATATTTTACTGTTCTCAGTGTTTTAGTTTAGTTGGAAGTGTATTTTTATACGGAAAAAGTTAATGTTACTCCAATATATATTACAGCTGTGCCAGCCACCGAGAACCGCATAATTACCGGGAATCATTAAAACTATCGTTAAACACAAATGGCTGGTTTAATCACTAAATGATTCTTAAACAAAAAACTTATTCCGAAAAACAATAAGCTTATACGGGACGTCCTACACTTTTCCCAACACAAAAGTTGAATCTAGCAATTTTGAATACAATACTCTATAATAAGTGTGGGAGTTTACTCTTAAAATAGCCTAATCATATTGTTTTATATGAAAATATCGAAAACATTTTGTTTCATTCACGAATTAAATTTCGAAAAATAAGGACGAAATACTAAACTGGAGATGTAAAATTATTGTTATACCTAAGAAATATTCAGTATGAGAATTATGCCTTTATTCTTTCACTATTAATTTAATACAAAAAGGATACAAAGTCAAAATGGAAAAAGACATGGGAAAAAAAAAGACCGTCGCTGAACCCTAATCTAACAAACATTGTATCTATAATATTTCATTTCCTTATATAGCAATACAGATTTTGAAAACAATCATTGCGACTTACATGCCATAAATTTGGGCATTCTGGTAGCAGGCCGGAGCTCGCACAAAAACATCACTCATTGGGGTAGTGCGCTTAAACAGGGTGGTCCCTTGACACCCGTGCTAATCAAAATTCAAAGACATCGAATTCAAATCAAAATCTGGCGTGAAGCGTGCAAAAGAACAGCTGAACGCTAAATATACCCTATCTTTGTCGGAAGGTAATGCGATAACTGCTCTCCGTCTTTTTTAAACTTGCGAGTTAAATGCAGGTCCGTATTTGTATCGAAAAACCCATGAAATAATAGAATAGAATGTTTGGTAAAGGAAAATACTATACGAGTATAGGTATACAGGGTGATTCATAAGTAATGGGCCAAATTGTAAATCTACGTTCAGAAGGCAAAAATATTAATATTTTCATTAACAACAATAGGTCTTAGTCGGCTCCTTACTGAGGTACAGAATGTTAAAGCGAAAAAAATAAAATAGATTTTTGTTAATAGATCAGCTACTTTTCTACATAATGATTTGAAAATTGGGTATGAACTAGTTTTTGTAAGGGTAAACAAGAATGTGTGAGAGGATTTGAGTTAACTCGTAGATGTCGCCACATGCGCCATATGAATTAGATGAAATCAGCTACAAATTTTTTATCGCTCATTATTTCACAACTTTATTTAATTTGGATAGCCCCATCATTTCTGTAGAAAAAATCTATACTTCTTTGATCTTCAAAATATTAACGATTTTCGAGATATTTGAATTTTACTAATTCACTACACTACATTTCACGATGGTCGACGTAGCATTATGTCTTATTACGTAATTTTTGTATGGTTTCATTTTAATATTATTACCAATTATCAATTACGGTTAGGTAAATGTCAACATTCCATGGCATGCTTGATAAAAAAGTTTTAAAAGTATTCTTTTTAAAATAATACAAAGTATAGGTACACTTATAGGTACCTAAAGTTTGTCAAAAATCAATTGCAAAAGTTAAAGCTTGTATTCTCCTCCCTCGCCGACTTTTTTTTTTCGATTAGACATAATCCGTTGAAATTAGACCAAAAAAGAATAGTGAAGGTACATAAATTCCCATCAAACTGAAAGTGCGTGTAATTGTTTAAAACACCTGAAAGTTCTTCATCATTCCGGCGTTATATCTCAGAAACAGTGGCTCTGAGGAAAAAAAGTATTGGTACATATTTTATAGAGAATGTTATGTTCTACAATTTTTGTCTGATGCAATTTTTTGATCACTCACCGTTTTTCTGAAAATCGCGAAAAACAAATTATTGACCTTTGACCTCGAATAAATTTTTTTCCAAGCACCAATGATGAAGAACTTTCAGGTGTTATTTTTAAGTATGTTTCAAACAATTACACGCACTTTCAGCTTGCTGGAAATTTATGTACCTACCTAGATTGACCGGATTAACATTATGTTTCTGGTATAATTATTTTCAATCAATTGAAACTGATAATACGATCCTGGAGAAATAGAAAAACATTCACACAATAGCCAGAGTGTAATGTTCATAGGGTCTGCGTGCAAAATTAAGTGTGTCTAATGCTAATCTTTCCGTTAAAATACGGGTGAAAATTTTTATAAGCTATGCCATGGCTTCTATTATCTGAACAAATAACAAAACGACAAACGTTTCGATATTATAAAAAATATTTGTTTTGTTTGAACAGGGTGACGTACGTCGTTTCTCGAACCGTTTGGAGGGTTGATTTCGTTATACTTGTCTTACGGGTAATAATTGCTTCAGTTCCGCCATTTTAAGGTAGAATTAATCGTATTCAATACTGGTTACACGAGAAAGAGATACAACATAAAGTAATAGGTGTGCTTAAGCTTATTAGTTTTACTCGTTGGATACGCTGTCATCCAAATAAATACCTATCTTTATTTACACGAATTTAGTTTTAAATTAAAAGAACATAAAACCATCACATTTTCATTGATTTGTCAAAATCTAAAATTGATATTTTTGCACTCACTTTCAACCTATTTCTCACAAAACTACGTAGGTATTTCTTTTTCGGATGGTTTCCAAGTACCTATATACATAATTCCTTCTTTTGTTAGGGCGTACGTGTTTCGCCAAACTAATTTTAAAAAAATATTTTTCGAAGAACCCCTATGGCCTACAACTACTCCTATTATTTATGACGATACCCCTAGACTAGATAGAAAGATATTCTACAATTCGACTTCAACGCCATCTATTCTTTAGACAATAGAATTTCAAAAAAATTAAAATGCAGAAATCCACTGGAATACATCGATCGAAAGGTTACGAAAAAATCCACCAGTAGATGGAGCGGCAATCGACAAAGAATGAGTATCAAGAAATATTTTTTAAATGAATTATAAATAAAACAAATTAAAAAATGTTTTTTTTTTCGAAAGGATCATTGGTAAGATCTAATAGAGATGTCAATCAGGAAGTAGTAGGCCATCTATGACGATCTTATTCAACAACAGATGGCGACACCGGTATCTATTCAAAAGAAAATTTAAATCTACAGAAATATATTGCAGTTTATAATCTTTCTCCACAACTATTTGATAATGTTTACTAAATAGTAGTAATATACAAATATAATGACACTACATACATAAATTCACCAAGGAATAATAGTGTGGATAATGAACAGATCACATGACATCGATAAATAGGACCTGTATTGAAGGTTATTTAATTATATATATATACCTACAAATGTCATAATACCTATAATAAATAAAAATGTATCTGCATTTCACCTCTAAACCTGAGTAGGTTATCTGTGCTCTAAACCAGTAAGCTACGGCCTATAGGTACATAATAATTCATCAAGCTATTGTATATGGAGAGATATTGTCAAAACTAACAGAAACTGATGTTTTAAATTTATAGCCGATTGCAAGAGTTTTAATTTTTATACTCAATATAAATTGAAATTATTTTAAGATATACCTAATAAGGAAAGCGAATCAGACACTGAAATTAATGCTTCCCCGCCAAAAATAATAGATGCAGAATAAAGAGCAGTCTATATATTATTCAGTAACAACATAACCTTATTGAATAGAAAGAAATATTAAAGTAATTGAAAATGAATATTTTACCGGTTAAAAAGATATAAATAAAACAAAACAACTTACTTTGAATATAAAACTTTAGAATAATCCATCACAATCACTCCTGTCACTGTCACTCTATCAACAACTTTTTCAAACTGAGACGTAATTATTCTATTATGAAAAACAAAAAACAACCTGTCTGGGGCGAAGGAAAATCACCCTAATTGCAACATTCTTCTGTTATACAGGAGGCCATGGAAGTATGTGTGTATATTATAGGTATAAAGTCAAATATTGTGATATATATTAAATTATTATAGAGAATGGTAAAGTATTTTCTAAATTTGGAATATTAAAGTAAATTTTCATTAAAGCTGTATAGAACCTACTAGGTATTTATACCCACATAATTAATATCTACAAACAGTTCATGGAAAGTATATTCGGTAAGGGTGTGGCAGGCATAGATATATTATGGTGGCCTTCATCCTCGCTTACTTAAGTGTATGTCAGTAACAACATAACCTTATTGAATAGAAAAAAATGTGAAAGTAATTGAAAATGAATATTTTACCGGTTAAAAAGATATAAATAAAATAAATCAACTTACTTTGAATATAAAACTTTGGAATAATCCCTCCAATCAATCACAACCACTTCAATCTGTCACTCTTTCATTCTGTTCGATCTAACTCTTTTGAATCAGTTCTAGAACGGTGAAACCAGTTCTTGGTTCAGTATGATGGGCATGCGCTGTTAAATTTGTGATTTATTAAAACTTTTAGCAGGCTATGTTTATACGTAACTATGACATTAAAAATTTATTTAAATTATCGCTATAACAGTAACAAATCAAAATGGATTTTATAATTAATAATTTCTAGAGTTTAGGAGTCATCCAATGCAGAAGATTACTACGCTACAAAAGTACAAAACTACTGGCGTTCGAAAAAATCTATGAACTGTTCTGAACCATAACAGAATTGATTCAAAGTTGATACCTTTTTGACGCATGCGTTTATGATAATTGCTAACTGATTCGGGAATCGTCCGAGAACTATTTGTTAATTTGTTTGAACAAACCTTAGGTATTTATAATCTACAGCTCATGGAAAGTATTCGGTGACGATGACGCTACTTCCATGCAATATAAATAATAATATGTACATATTATTTATTTTTCTACACTACATGCTTAACCCTTACGTCTTAAACGCCCACTTAAATAAGTGGATGTAACATTATTATTCAGTAATAACATAACCTTATTGAATAGAAAGAAAAGTGAGAGTAATAGAAAATGAATTTTTCACCGATTAAAAAGATCTAAATAAAACAAATCAACTTACTTTGAATATAAAACTTAAGAATAATCAATCCAATCCAACACAATCACTCTGTCGCTGTCACTCTTTCAACAACTTTTTCAAACTGAGACGTAATTTAGCTATTCTATGAAAAACAAAAAACAACCTGTCTGGGGCGAAGGAAAATCACCCTAATTGCAACATTCTTCTATTATACAGGGGGCCATGAAAGTATGTGTGTATAATAGGTATAAAGTCAAATAAATTGTAATATTATATATCATACAGAATGGTAAAGTATTTTCTAAATCTGGAATATTGAAGTAAATTCTACATATCTACTAGGTATTTATACCCATACACAGTATTTATACATATCTACAGTTCATGGAAAGTATAATTCCTCAACGATGACGCTAGTTCCATACAATAGAAATAATAATATAAATATATCATTTATTTTTCTATGGTACATGCTTAACCCTTATGCTGTGGTAGGCCTAGATATATGGTGGCCTTCATCTATGCTTACATGGAGACTAGATAAATGTCTAGTCTCCATGTAGGCTTACTTAGATAATGTCAGTAACAACATAACCTTATTGAATAGAAAAAAATGTGAAAGTAATGGAAAATGAATATTTTTCCGGTTAAAAAGATATAAATAAAACAAATCAACTTACTTTGGGATATAAAACTATAGAATAATCCATACAAATCTATCACAATCACCACTCTGTCACTCTTTCATTCTGTTCGGACAAACAAGAACTGTTTTGAATCAGTTCTAGAACCGTGAAAACAGTTCTTGGTTCAGGGCATGCAGGTTATGTTTATATGTTACTATAACATTAAAAAATTTATTATAACAGTATCAAATCAAAATGATTTCATAATTTCTAGAGTTTAAAGTCATCCAATGCAGAAGATGACTACGCTTCAAAACTACTGGTGTTCGAAAAAATTTATGAACGGTCCTGAACCATAACAGAATCGATTTAAAGTTGATACCTTTTTGACGCATGCGTAAATAATAGTTCCAACTGATTCGGTAATTCGGGCGGGAACCGTCCTTGAACTATTTGTTTGAACAAACCTTAGGCAGAGTAATGGTAGAATAAAATAACATATTAGTTATTAAACAATTATATTTATTATGTATTAAAAATAACAATGAAAAAGAGATTATTCAAAAATATTCATCGAGAGCGGCAATCACCCTAGGACAATATTTCCTAGCAAAATGAATGTAAGGTGCGTTAGATGATAAAGGTAATCTTGTTTGTTCGCTATGTTTATTCCAAACATGAATGCCAATACTGTCTTTAGCTAAATTAACCACAGCCTCTGTTGAATTTTCATCAAAGTACATTTTCCATTTTTGCCAAGGCACAGGATAAAATATATTTGGTGGGTAGGCAGTAAACCCTTCACAGTTTTTGTTATTTACCATATCTTTTGCTAACTCTACTTTACATATGGATTTTAGTAACCTATAATGTAGAAATGTTTCCAATAAGCCAATAATACAACACATTTTTATATACATTGCTTAATTTTAAATTATCCCGATTAGGTTAGGTTAGACATTTTTTAAATACACAAGAGCACAAATTTCATGACACTATAGGAGAAATTCTGTAGACAATTGTTAAAATTTCAACTCATGGTTAAAAGTTTGACAATCTGCTAACTCTATTTTACCATTCTGTATGCACAATAAGCTTTAAAATTTTAAAGAAAAAACATAGTCAAATAACAACTTTCTATAAAATAGGAACCTCATGATCAGTTAATTACCTAGTTATCACTCCAGGACCATTATTTCCCCAATCTCGTCCATTAAAATTGGATTTTAAATCATTTACACAATTTACTGCCATTTTATGACCCTCTCCGTCTGCATCAAAACTTAACACACCTGCGGCTACATTTTTACTTGATTCAATTCCTGCATAATTTGGTGGTATATCTTCTAAGGATTTTACAATTATTACATCCAAATCTAAATATATTCCTCCATACTTCCATAAAGTAAGATACCTTTAATAATGTAAATTTTTTGACAACATTTTCATTAACTTTTCATTTATTTTATTTAAAATATAAAAAACATAACTATATAGTCATGTCGTAACAATAGGTACTTAGCAAACTACTAATAGCTTATAAACTTACCTTAGAACATCACTCGCATGAGATTGTGCGTAATCTGAATTCTCTATTTTGCCAGATCTGTACAACTCTTCCAAGGGTGTGTCTTTAATATATTTTTCATAATCCAAATGCATCATTTTGAGATTTTTGTAACTCGTCAAGGCTTTGAGTATTCGATCAGATTCATCTCCTTCATATTTAAACAATCCTGGTGAAGTGAAAAGTAAATAAACATCAAAATTTGGATTTATTTTGGCTGCACTTTCCACAGCACAAGCTTGACGGGAAGTTATTGATATCTTATCATTAAAAAAAGATCTACATGAAGTTTCATGGAAAAAAATTGATTTTCCTTTACGAGGTGATACTTCTGTAATGTCTGGCAAAGAAGATGTTTGTATTTTGTAGCAAGCAATTGTATCTTTTGAGTAGAAAAATCTATAAACTTTTATTGAAATATACTGACTCTGAAAAAAAAGAACCACCACAATTGATGCCAATACCAAGCATAGCAATATTTTAAAACACTTTTGCAAATAAAATATATTCATCTTTTCTTGTGTGTTGCAAATGTTCCCATGGTGGTTTTAAACCCTAAAAACAACAATAAAAACTATTAGTCGTAAAAAACGAATTATCTTTTTAAAACATAATATTATTTATTTTATTTATCATTGACTTTTGACATATAAAAGGGTTTGTTCGAACAAATGCTAGAATCAGTTCGGAATTATGGGTCTGCAAACTCTGAAAGTATTCTGTTCGAAATTCTATATGTGTTATCTATGGTTCGAACAGACCAGAACTGTTCTCGAATCAGTTCGAGAACGGTTCTTGGTTCTTGGAGGATAGTTTGTTTGGGCATGTTTGGACTGTTCTGAACCATAACAGAACTGATTCCAAGTTGATACCTTTTTAACGCATGCGTATAAAATAATTCCTAACTGGTTCTGGAATCATCCGTGAACTGTTTGTTCGGACAAACCTAATATAGAATATAGTAGTGTTTTCAATTTTAAACATATTTTGAACAAATATGTAACAATTAACAAATAAGTAAGTGCCACATAAATGATAAATGCTGATTTTCTTATATTGATGTCTTTATCATAGTAAGACATACAGCTACATGGGATTTTTAGTGCTCCCACATCTCAATAGATGGATTTTTATAATGAGTTGCCTATCTATTATATATTTAGTTTATTGTCATGGCGGTTTATAATAGTAAACACATTCAACATTCTAATGAATTATATCATTATTTAACAATTAATATTAATAATATATGTCGTATATGCTTGGAAAAAGGTCCAAAACTTATGCCTATCTTCGATCCTATAAAACCACCACACTTTTCAATTCTCATAATGGCCTGTGCTGCAGTGCAAGTAAGTAACAAATTTATATTATAAAACCCAAACTAAAAGTAAATTCTACTTTAGAATGATTTTTCACGTAAACTAATACTACCTTATAAAAGGTTTTGTATTTTAGGTTCTACAAGGTGATGGATTACCACCTTATATTTGCCAGAAATGTTTGTCTAAACTAAATGTAGCATTTCAGTTTAAAAGTCAATGTGAATCATCGGATGCAAAGTTAAGACAATGTTTTGAAAGTTTTCATAATTTACCCTCTACTCCAGATCTAAGTGGTTTTATAGAATTGAAAAAGAATGACAATCAAGGTACATATGAAAATAATGATGGTGAAACAAGAACTACGAATAATATTTCCAATATCCAATCTGAAATTAATCTGAATGTAACAGAAATACATGATAATTTGATTGAACAATCCAATACACATGTGTTGCAAACAGTACAGATAGATAGTGGAGCCGACACATCAGTATTTGAAATTCACAGGAATAATCTGTTGGAACTTGAAGCAGATTTTCATGGAAGTAAACAAGAGGAAGTTAAAGTAAAAAAATAATGTACCTATCATTATTTTTGCTATTTTTAATACTGTATCTTTTTTTTAGCTAGATGATACGCTCGTATTAAATTCAAAAAAAACAAAAAAAATTAAACAGCACCAGTGCAACGTTTGCACAAAAATTTTTAGAACCAAACCCGGTTTGGTACATCACATTAGAATTCACACTGGAGAAAGACCATATATTTGTCATTTGTGTGAAAAGAGATTTATCAATGGGGGCCATCTTCATACACATATGCGGACACATACCGGAGAAAAGAATCATATATGTGCAGCTTGTAATAAGGCATTCGCAACCGCCCAGCAGCTAACAAAACATACTATAGCCATTCACACATCAGAAAGACCATACGGATGTACTTACTGTACTAAAAGGTATGTCATAGATACACATCAACACAATGAGTAAACACTTTGTTATTCCTTTTAGGTTTGCTAGTTCGAGCAACCTAAATACTCACACAAAAATCCATACAGGAGAGAAAAACTATCACTGCGATCAATGCGGAAAAGCGTTTTCAACAAAAGGGCAACTCTACCAACATATGTTGATACACACGGGAGAAAAAGCTTATTTGTGCGAAATTTGTAACAAGAGATTTTCACAAAAAGCCCATTTGGTTAGACATTTGAAAACGCATAGAGCTTGAAACTTTTATTTAAACTTCGGAAAATGACGATGAGTGTAAATAGGTAATTGGATTTTATGTGATTT
Organism: Galerucella calmariensis; assembly: GCA_910591675.1. Classification (NCBI taxonomy): domain Eukaryota; kingdom Metazoa; phylum Arthropoda; class Insecta; order Coleoptera; family Chrysomelidae; genus Galerucella; species Galerucella calmariensis. Next base: position 18,640 of record CAJUYG010000285.1, on the reverse strand, counting down.
ATAATTTTTTTAGTGCATTATATCTACATTTTTTAAATCTTTTCATTTTATTATCAACGGTTTATTTACAACTGAATATTCCGGTGAAGTGATTTTTTACGATTTTTATAAAATCATTGGTACTTTGGACAAACTGTTATGAAAGTGGTAGGTGGGAAGTAAAATAATATAATCAACATCATGAATGAATGATTTATTTCAATAAAAAAACACAATTTACAAAAAAAAACTTACAACTTATTCGGTATCGGTTCTTTAATTACTTTATAACGTAACTGGAGAAGACACTGGGGACAATATTTATCTGAAAAATAGAATTTTATAATTTGTAAGATTCACCATTAAAAAGCATGTGAAAAGTTTTTATTTTTATTAGCAATACAGGGTGTCCCACGACGAGTTAAAACTATCTGTATAATATGGCAAAATACTTGTAGTAAAATCATGAAAATTTCTACGTTTGGGTTTTTAGTTAAAAAGATCGCATCCGAAAACCGAAACGTAGAAATTTTCATGATTTTACTTCAAGTATTTTGCTATATAGGTACAGACAGTTTTAACTCGTCGTGGGACACCCTGTATTTATAGTCTTACCAAAATTTGCTTTAATAGCAGCAAGTTTCTTCTCATCAATTTCATAAACGGTTTTGTCATTGCTGAAAATAATAAATATAAGTTTTCCCACAAAGAACAATATAAATAATTATTAAACGCTTACATTCTATTTTTCTTCGATACTTTCAAATCACACAAACTGCTCAAACAGTTTCCGAGAGTGTCCAAATTCAAAGAGTACGGATGTATGTCGAATTCCAAAATGGCATTTTCTAATAACTTTTGAGTGTTGACTAAAATCGATTTTTCATCGTTGGCTTCGGGAAACTTCTAGAACACAACAAATTACATCATTGACAACACTACACGAGTAAAATTATACACTGAGGGCCGAAATAAAGGAGTTCATTTTTTAATTGAAAATATTTTTTTTGTTTTTGCAGCGCTAATAACCTAATTTATAATTTTTTTTATAAGTCCGACCCTGTACATTATTTTTGCTTCCAAATTTACAGTCATGTTGAGGACATGTTAGGTTATTAGCCCTGCAAAAAGAAAATAAATCGCCCGAAAAACAAAAAAAATATTTCCAATTAAAAAATGTACTCCTTTATTTCGAACCACAGTGTACTTCAACTTTTTACCTGTAAAACGATGAATACGGCTTGGTACGACAAATAAAACGTAGTAAATGCGTTTTCTATAAATTTTAGAAGCTTTTTATCACTTCCTAATTGATAATATCCTTCTGATATATTTATCAAATTTAAAGACACAGCCTTGTCAATGGTTGCATCAAATACCTAAAAATCACTTTAATTTTAACAAATTAAATTAGAATAATTATAACAAAAAAAACATAGAAGCACGAAAAATAAAATAGTATAGAGTGTCTTCTAATCACAACAATTCTTAATAAGTAATTATAATCTACATTCTACCATAAGCAATCTACAGGGTGTCCCAAATTGGTGTGTTTTGCAGGGTATCTCGTAAACGAGAAAAGATAAAAGAAAAGCAGCTAGGATGTTACGACTTCTTTTTCTGTATTAAATCTTTCGTAACTCCCCGCATCTGGAAAATACAGGGCGATTATTGAAATCTGTCGAAAACTACAAGATACTCTAACTTCACAATTAAGAAAAACATAGAAAAACGTTATAGAAACTTTTTATAGATATAATATTAAAGAGTTCAGTGGTGCATAGATTTTTTTGTTAGAGGTCTCACTAAGGAAATATAATGCAAACTTATGTTGTTTTAAATGGAACACCCTGTATATTTTGACGTTTTTAGTTTCCTTTTTTAATTCTCATTCACTTGACATGACATATTATATATTTATTTTCAATGGTTGTAATCAGCTAATTACCTACTTTGTTTTTAGTTTTTGATTTTATTTTTTGGTAATGCTGAATTGGTTGGAGATTATTTTAACAAAAAACTTTTTAATCGATGAAAACGGAGAGCATTTTAAACATTTAATAAAATTAGTTGTTAGAATGTTTCTTGTTGTTTCATAAGTTTATTATTTTTATCTTTTCAATCTGGATTTATTTTTTAATAATTATAATTTTGATAAATAAAATTGACACATCAGTATCCTCATAATAAAATGTTAAATTTTGCTACCGAGTGTTCAATTTTTCAAGAATGTTTCACCTGATAACATCCATAAATGGTGTATTTGCACTATAGCTCCAACCATTGAAAATGGATATGTAATATGTCATATCAAGTGAATGATAATTAAAAAAGGAAACGAAAAACGTCTAAATATACAGGGTGTTCCATTTAAAACAACATAAGTATGCATTATATTTCCCTAGCGAGACCCCAAACAAAATAATATGTGCACCACTGAACTCTTTAATATCATATAAGTATATCAAAAGTTTTCATAACGTTTTTCTATATTTTTTTTAATTAAGAAGTTAAAGTATCTTGTAGTTTTCGACAGTTTTCAATAATCGCCATGTATCTTCCAGCTGCGGGAGTTACGAAAGATTTAATACAGAAAAAGAAGTCGTAACATCCTAGCAGCTTTTCTTTTATCTCTTCTCGATTACGAGATACCATGCAAAACACACCAATTTGGGACACCTTGTACTGGGTGTTTCATCAATCCAGTTCAATCTCTCTAAATTGTAGTTTCCAGACTCCAAATTTACGTTTTTAATTAAACATTGTATAGGTTTAAGAAAATTATTGCAAAATTCAATAACCAAATTCAAACTTGAACGATTCATTTTTAAAAAACTTCAATTTATCGGGCTGTATACCTGATAAAAATTTTGGGATCTACAGTTTAGATGACTGAGCATTCCTTGTTTATACCTTAATACAACCGTTGAATGATAATTTTTCACTCAACGATACAACCAACTAAAAGACACTGTCCACTAATCATAATTTAAACTAGCATGCAGGTTAGTAACTATATACAATGGAAATATTAATTTGAATATAACACACCATTTTATCCTTGGCAGAAAAGATTACGAACTCCCTTGCAAACAGAGATCTCAAAAAGCGATAGTTGTCAAATAGTTCATCTAAAAATAACATAGCTATACATTGTCTCGGATTTTTAAATTGACAACAAATTTAAAATTTTTCAACATGCATTTTATTAACTGATGAAAAATGTACTATAATTTCTGAAATTTTTTTTTGAAAATTGTTAATATTAGAAATGTAGTAAAATAAAACATGCAAGTTTTTTTTTGAAACTTTCACCATATACCTAAGTTGGAATCATATTGAAAACTTTTATTATTAATTTTAAGAAAAAAAGTTATTCCTCATAAAAAGTTCTGCATTATCTAAAACCTATAATAGAGTCATCAAAATATCAAAATTTTCAGTCGTATACGAGGTTTGTCAAAAAATATGAGTCTTACTCAAGAGTAAAGTACCTTTAAATTTGACAATATCGAAAAATGTTACTAAAAAAAGTTGGATAAGTGGAAGAATTGGTATGAGTAAAAATTAAATTTGTTTGTTGATGTTAATTTTATAACTTATAAGTGTTTGAATGTATTTTATTATTTGCAAAATAAATGAATATGCACTTATTTCGCGTTTTAAATGCAAAATTATTAAAAAAAAAAATCAAAGTAAGTTTCAATTTAAATAGATGTAATTAAATATTTAATCGTAATATTTAATTTTGATCAACTTTTTTTAGTAACATTTTTTCGATATTTTCAAATTTAAAGTTACTTTACTCTTGAGTTAAACTAACATTTTTCAACAAACCTCGTATACGACTAAAAAATTTTGATATTTGATGACTGTATTCTATTCTATTCTATTCTAGATAATGCAGAACTTTTTATAAAGAATAACTTTTCTTCCAAAAATTAATAATAAAAAAGTTTTCCAAATGATTGCAACTTTTAATAAGACATATTGTACATTTGAACAAACCAAAAAAAAATCCCATATTGTTTATTTAATAAACATTCCTTTGAAAAGAATAATTATAAGGTAACTTATACAGAGTTCGGCAAAAGTCCGGGACCGGACAAATAACGAAGAAAGTATGAATTTTGTGAAAAATATTTTGAAATATACAGGGTGTTCCAATAAAGTGTGGCGTATCAAAGTTACTATTTTTCACATGGAACACCCTATATGTTTTCGTAATTTTCAATTCTCCTTGAAGTGCTGATACTTGGAGTTTAAATTAAATATTTACAGAGATACAGGGTGTTAAAAATCACCTATTTTTCAACTTTAGGTCGATGTTTTGTAAAAACTGCTGATTACATGTCCCTATCCTAAATTTTCAAAGGCTACTCGATGGTGCTACAGAAAAATTGATACAAGATGGTCAAAAGAAATCAGAATGTGGTAAATTTTTGACCACCCTATATTAATTTTTCTTTAGCAGCATCGAGTAGCCTTTGAAAAGTTAGGATAGGGAGATGTAAGCCGTTTTGCCAAATATTCAGCAGTTTTCACAAAAAATCGACCTAAAGTTGAAAAATAGGTGATTTTTAACACCCTGTATCTCTGTAAATATCTAATTTAGACCCCAAGTATGTGGTATCTACGAAATCAGCACTTTACGAAAAATCGAAAATTACGAAAACATATAGGGTGTTCCATTTGAAAAATAGTAACTTTGATGCGCCACACTTTATTGTAACAAAATATTTTCAAATTTTAGTTTATGTTGGAGTTGAATTTGTGGTATAAAAAGATTCTCCAAAAAATGTAATAATAATAATAATAATAATAATAATTGTCTTTATTATTTTCAAAATATAAATGTTTTACAATAGAATAAATGTAAAAACAGATTTACTAATTGAAAATAAAAGGCGAAGTTCAGCTTTTATGAGGCATTAAGCACCATATGTATATTTTCTTCGATATTTGTCCGGTCCCGGACTTTTGCCGAACTCTGTATAAAAGTATTTGGAAAATACCAATTAAAAAATGGACACTGTATGATTTAAATTTGAATTTCATCAACTTACCTTGGGCCATCGATTTAACTTGTAAAGATATCAAAAGTACATTTAAATCAATAAAATAATGAAGAAGCGGATTGCTGTAAATTTGCAACATAATAAATGGGACAGAACGGGTCATCACAGAATCGCTAAGAGCGTGTGCCTTAAACCTCTTCGGAATAAACGTTTGCTGGCTCAAATCATTCTTAATTAATCTCAATTTTCGATCGTTATTCAACTCTATCAACCCTTTATGTACACTTAACGCTTCTAATATGCTCTTTTGCAAATTTTCTTTCCGATGAATAAAGCCTCCTAATTCGCCCAAGACATGTTCCATCCATTGTACTTCTTCAATAAGTTCCTTTATATTTAACGGCAAATCATTATAATATGATAAATTATTGTTTAGAACTATGGCGATTACGTTGAACACCGTTATTACCGATACTTTTTGATGTCTCTCTAATATCGCATAGGCTAGAGATGGTAATTGGTTCTTTTCATTTTCCGTTATTTCTTGTTGATACGATGAACCGAAACTGTGGACGCTTCTATCTATTTTATTTCCGAAAAATTGTTTCGCGGAAATCGGCGCGTCCATGTGTACGTAAATATTGCCAAATTCTTCTTTTAAAATTTTCATTGATTTCAACAAACCCTAAAAACATCGATATATATATTATTCTTAATGAATCACCCTGTAGAGAGATAAATTTCAATATCTTGTAAATCCTCAAAGACCACTACAGTCATCGGGATATAACAAATTAATTTGTCATTGTGCAGTTTAAATTATACAGAGTCATTATGATTTTCAGGATCAAGTGGTCAGAATCGTTTAAAGACACTGTATAATAACTTACTATGAAGTTCATTTACGATGAGTTTGCAATTTTGACATTTGTAGTAACAATTGGGAAGTTAAGGTTCAAAAGTTGGCTGCCCTGTCCGGGGTTGCCAGACAATTTTAATGGAATTTCTTCTGTTGGTTTGTCGTTTTCATTTCATTCGCATTTTATAGTTTGTTATTTACTGGACATCTTGAAATTTATGTATTTAATTATCAAAGTTTTATAATTTCTGCTCTTAGTTTCAAGTTGAATGTAATTTTATGCAATAAACAACTTATCAACATAATTTTATGCCAACTACTGGAAAAAAAGTACAACGTGGCAACGATGTAAAACATCTGTCATGTTTTGTTATTGCCAACTTATCCTAAATGAACCAACTGTCACATAATTTTATTGTGAACAAAATGTAATGTTATGAAGAATCCGACTGAATTTTTTTCACAAATAGCGAGAATACATGTTGTTGATCACTCTCCTGTACAGTGCGATACAGTTAAACTTTTTTTTTGTATAAAATATCGGGCAAAAAAGTGATGGCTCAAGTGGAGAAAAAAAAATCTTTTGGATTTTTCTCTGTAAATTGTGTATAACCCGCAAATTTTTCGACGGATAATCTTCAAAATAGGTGAGTACTATCGATTTTTCACAAAATCAGTCAAAGAATCGTGTGTCCCTATAGTTCACCGGACTCCGAAAAATACCCTAACAATAATAAAATTTTACTTGGAAATTTATATTATTAACAAGAAAAAACAAGCATAGATTTTGTTTATCAAACTGAATAAATAATAAAAATAGCACTCAACTTACATGGAATATAATATGTACCTAATAAAGATTGAGGTTATGACATTTTCATATAAACACGAAACTGACAAATATCATTGTCAGTTGTATCATGTGAAAAACAAGGTATTTATAAAATTATTTTAAAGATATCGAATACTCACAGAGGTACTTTCCTTAGGTTTAGGGACACCTAATAATTCAAAGGCAAATAGATTTTCTTCTAAAATTCTATCATAATTAATACTAATTGGCACAAAAAGAATATCAGGTACTTCGGACAAAAAAAATGATTTGAGAATCATCGTTAGCAAACCTAGAAAAAAATTATAATGAAAATATCATCAGCCTTTCACAATGCAAGTTTTTTTAATAAAACTTACCATATTTAGGTGGTAGTGACTTATTACTTCTACTTCTAGTTCCTTCGATAAAAAATTCTAGTGGTAAATCGCCTTTGGTAGTAAGTTGTTGAACATATTGTCGAAATGTTGTCCAATACAAATTATCATTATTGTAAGATCTTCTCATAAAAAAGGCTCCCGTATCTCTGAGCAAAGTTCCCATTCCCCACATAGCATGGAAATCTAGAAATAGAAATTAATAATAAATAAATACCTACTTGATGGTACCATATTTTCAGCTTCCAAGTATAATAATCAACTTGCCCATTCCTGCAGCTATCACAGGTAGTTCAATGTCATAATTAAAAGTCACATATGTCATCATTATGAAATCTCCATAACTTCGATGGGTCGGCACAAAAACAACAGGGCACTCTCCCATGGAATTTTTTATCTAAAATAGGGAAGATTCTACAAGTTTATTTTATAAAATGAGTGAGACCTTCAAATTGTCTTCTGTACTAAACATTTTTATCATAAAGTAAGGAATCAAATGGATAAATAGAGTAGGAATTATGCCTTTTTATTAACATATTACAAAGACCACCATACTAAACCTACTCTTCCAACAGGGCTGGCAACTTTAGGAACTTGTAAATGGGCTGTAATGCTGTAATATTAACGTTCAAGGGGAAAATTTACCGAGATTCATTTGAATATTTATGAAAAAATAATAGCTATGTTCGCGGGACCGTTGAGTGACTATCACTCAACGGCGGGACACAATCCGAACCGATTCCGAACCAGTCTGGAACTAACTCTACATATTGATCATTTGCGCATGAGCATCCGAACCGAACTTTCAGTACTGGGACTCTGTACACTATAGAATTCTACTATCGACTCTATTCTCGTGTCTTTTGTCAATGATTTCTTCATGAAAACTTGAATATTTTAATAGTAATTATAACAAGAATAAATAAACCTTGTCAACAATATACAGATATTATACAGAGTGAGACTTTCACCTACTGGAATAATAGTAAGCGACTGGTAGAATTCTATAGTGTGCAGAGTCCCAGTCCAGAGAACTGCTAGAACTGATTCTGAATCAATAACGAACCGAATAGCCCCTGAACTGATTCGGATAGTTACCCGCATTTGATGTTTTACCATACACTTGAGCAAAAATACATTTTAAAAGATGAATAGATTTTTTGTTTAAACCGAAAAATACAGATCAATGTCCTATATGTATAAAAAAATTAAAATATATTTAAAGAAACCATTATAAAAGTAGGTATATAAAGTAAAAAATAATCATTTTTATTATAATTTGAATAAACATAATAATATGTTTATATGAATAGTGTAGGTTGACTATTAGTCCTGCATGCAATATCATGAGTTACATATTAATTACTTACAGTAGCAATATTTGATATTGTTTTCAGCATTTTAAAAAACATTAAAGTGTAAAAATTGGATTTATTTAACAGTTAAGTTAAAAGATAACTAGAGTAGGTATGTACACAATGATTACATTATTATGATTAAATTATTCCTTACTTCTGTTGTATAAATACTTGGTAACTTAACAATAATAAGATATAAACATGATCTCAAGTTTGGTCTACAGTATGAGAGAAACAAAGGGAGAGTTCAAGAGAATGAAAAATAGTAAGGAAATATAAAATTATTTTGAAATTACCTGCTTAACTTGTTCCACATTTACATATATGCCTGCAAGGACCTTCAAACATATTTTTGTTAATATTAAACCAAGCCATCTCACTACTTTCATTTTTCTATCATAACCAATTTCATCTAAAATTGCAAGCACCCTCGCTTCCAATTCTGACTTTGGTACATTTTCTTTCAAACTAATCTAAAAATTGTAATATTATATTAATAGCATACTCGTTGAAAAAATCAAAAATAATGATATTTGTGAGGTGGTGTATTTGAAAACGTTCGACTGTAGAATGCATTAGGCAAAAAACACAAGACAACAATATTAGAAATAAGATTATGGTGATAATATGCCAACATTGTGGTTGTAATGTGATATTTTAAAAACAAACATTAGATATTTATAGATAATGATAAGATTGATTGAATAATGGATACAGTGTTCAAAAAATGTTCTAGTAATGTGAAAAACTGTGAGCTTTAAATGTAAACACTAATCACAAGTAACAAGAAGCTTGTGCCAACAATAGTGTAATGCTTGGTGCACCTGAGAGTATTCGAAATACGAAAGTACGCCATTTTTTCCACTTAATAAAAAATGTTGTGTTCTTATGATCCAATATTTTAAATAGGTAAATTATAACTATCTTCTCATGGTTTTAAATTTGTATAAAGTGCACATAAGGAATATGGGTTGCTCATTGGTATACCAAATAGGTATGTAGGTACCTATTATTTGAAACTATGAAAAGGTACATGAATTTCTGATTAAAACAAGCTATTCAATAAGACTTACCTGAGTTAAGAGGTTTTTAATTTTTGGACTATTGAAAACTGCTTCTTTGTGCAAACGTGGCGTAGGTCTGTGTTTACCTTGGTAGTATGATAATTTGAGATCCAAACGTTTTGATATCCATACAAAATTTGATGTTTCTTGTCGTCTACATTGCAAAAAATTTTCATAAACTGTTTCACCATTCATCTTTATGGCAAATTAAAATAACTTCTTAGTAGGCATTTGATAATTCAATACTCTATTTAATTAATTATTAACTTATTGTTGGACTTAACAGCTGGATACAATATATTATCTATGGATACAATCACATATTTATTTGATAGGCATATCGACCACCTTTAGACCACAGTACACACATGATGTGTACATTCCATAATTAATTATTGATTGGGCAGATTATTTATTCAAATAAGTGAAATTTAAAATAAGTTATAGCTGAATCTTTGTTTTACAACGCGATCTGACGCGATATAACCACATATAACCATAGATTAGGATATAACCATAGATATAACTAAGAACTAAATAAAAATCATAGACAATTTTTTTTGCGTAACTAGTGTTGCCATCTCTAAGTCAGTTACTGAAGATTTGACTCTTGTAGACGGGTGATGGCTAGAGCTCTCTTTTAGTGACGTTAGTGACTCCATGTTTTATCCATGTAATTTTGAATTGTTATTGTAATTTTATCTACAATACTTTTAAATGATTTTATTCATTATATTTTAACTTTCGAATCTGATTCTAATAATAAGTTATCGGGGCTGTAGTAACATGTCATTCTACTCTACTTGTACAATGTTTATTATGTATTTTGCCGAAGCAATTTATGAATTTGTAAATAAAAACACACTCATATTATTTATTTGGAATGTACCAACATATTTGTTGTGTTCTTTTTACACTATTCTGTTCAGCTCTGTTGAGATAATTTTCAACCTGAGCGGGTGACCAAAGTGAACAGGAAATCTTAAAAAGAATGCTCCTTATGTCTTTAGGCTATGATCAACGTGTGATCAACTAAACGGCAGAGCCGAGCACCCACAAGAGGTAGTGCAGTTAGTGGCAAGAGGGGAAGAGATAGTTCAGCTCTGTTCAAAACGAGCGCTTAAAAAGAATACGCAAAATCATTCAAGTGAACAGAGCAGCTGATCTGCTCGAGCAAATTCTGTAAAAAGAACACACCAAAAATTGATTGGTTTTAGCGTCAGTGAGTGCCATGCATGTCCTACAATTTTTTTGCAAAATCAATTTGTAAAAGATTGAATACTGCATGATTTAGCAGACAACGTGAATTATAATTGTCCAAATAAACAATTTATAAAAAAGTTTATTCAAAAAACCGAATATAATGCGAAAAAATTCGGGATTAATTCTAGTTCGGAAGTTTGGAATCATTTTAGAATTAATCTGGAACTAGTTCAGAACTATCCAGAACCGTTCAGAACGGTTTAGAACTATCCAGAACGGTTCAGAACTGTCCAGAACCGTTCAGAACTGTCCGGAACCGTTCAGGACAGTTCTGAACCGTTCTAGACAGTTCTGAACGGTTCCAGATAGTTCTGAACCGTTCCGGACAGTTCTGAACGGTTCCAGATAGTTCTGAACCAGTTCCAGATTAATTCTAAAATGATTCCGAACATCCAAGCCACTTTTTCTTATTTATTTATAATAAAATAATGACAATATCCAAAAATGTCAAAAGTCTAAATTGTCAATTCCCACAGAATACTAAAAGATAGAGAGGCCACTTTCTCTGACAAATGTCAACCACAGAATACTACTATAAGAAAGAATTGTGACATCTGTCAGAAGGGTATGCAACATTGCCTGTTGATATCTGTCAGAAGGCTATGCAACTAAACATGAATTATTGCCCGTTGACATCTGTCAGAAAGGTATGCAACCAAACACGCATTGATGCCTGCTTAGTTGCATACCTAATTCTTGCTTGTAGCTTTAATTTGATGTGACCAAATGAAATTATACTAGGTTATATACGAGGTTATATATATACAATGAAAATTTCTTGTAATAAGAGTTGAAACTATTAATTTCTTTAAAACAGTTAAATTCACAATGTAACATATTGACTAATAGGTGGCTGCGTTATCACAACGAAGAAGCTGAGTGACAGCTCTCTTTTCTCTCGTTTTTGTCATGATAAAGATAACCTTAACCTATAAAACAACCATGTCGTTTATATAAATTAATAGTTAATTAATATAGTTTATGTTCACTACAGGTTATCGAGTATTTAATATTCCCTGGATTCCTCAACATAACTCACAATATTTTCCAGACTCAAAAAAAAATTGAATCATTGGAGGAAGTAGATAGAATAAAAACACCTCCTTTTTAAGATCAAGCCAAGATAGATTTTGGAAAATTTAACATGCAAAGCTGAAGTACAAAATTATATTCTAATAAAAGATGCGTATTTTTCATAAAAACGAACTCCATTCTCTCAGGTCCATTGATATATCTACTCTCAGATATAGGCCAAGCAATAGGTAAATATTTTTGACAAAAATTCTAGTAGAAAACGAATGGTGCCATCATATAAAAGACATTCAATAGCATACTTTTTATCTGTGTTTCTTTTTCACATAACAGTTGCAATAATAAACTTTGTAAACATGTGTTATTGTTAGCTTTTCCTGAAAAACGAACAAATATTAAAATTATTTCAACTAGAACTTCTTGAATTTATAAATAAGACTTACCAAGGACTATGACTGAACCAGATAATAGTTAAGCCTGGAAGAGCTCCAATTGCTTATTGTACATCTGCATATAAACTCCATCTGCTCTACAACACCCAACTGGTCCAATAAAAATGGAACTCTACTTAGTTATTTAAACTTGAAACAACTTGCAGGCAAATGCTCCTAATCTAAAATAGAGAAAAATATTCACAATTAAAACAATGAAATTTATAAGGAGTAATAGTCAATTGGTTTTTATACAGAAAAAATTGAACCTTATTTCTTCCTTCAATGCCTGTTCGGTCGCTTATATTTGTAAAACAAAGTGTCCACATCAAATTATAACTAGGTTATAATACTATGATTGGTTTTATTTTAGAGTTATTAATTTGTTAACAATTAAATTCACAATATTTTCAAATATATTTTAATAGTAGTCCTTATTTCTTCCTCAATTCTATCTATCGGAAAATTTTCACAGCGGATATTCTTCAAAATGTCGGACTTCCTTTTTACCTACCTGTACCTTTTGTGAAGTTGATAACTGTACATTATGAGGTAGAATTTGTTTGATAGTATTTGAATATTGTTTTCCATTTACCGAATTCAATAAAATGGACATGATAACAATTATAAATAATATCTATTGAATAAATAGGTTGAAAATCAAGTTCAAAACTTATGGACATTTGAACTATTCTACGTTTGAACTAATTTTTTATTCTTCTTCTTTTTTAAAATCGTACAATGCACTGCTAATTCTTTCTTCTTTTTTTCCATGACCTTTACTTTTCCAATCCCAAATGAAGGAAGTGATATTTCTGTGTTCTCTGGAACGGACCACAGAATCAAACCAAACAGAAGATTACATTTTGACAGTTGACAGTTTGTTTCCCTCTAATTATTTAAGGTTATCACTAATAAATGTAAACAATTATTATTCCTGTGAATAAAAAATGCCCATAAAATCAGGAAATAAATCAGAACCAATGGAAATTGTCATTGTAAGTGCTGTTCAGGAATTTATAAAATCGCTTATATTTCTGTTAAAAAGGATTTTTCCTTTAATCTGTATTCCAGGATGATGATCTTGAGAAACCCGTACTCAGTTAAACATTAGATTTGCCGATAGGTGAACAAAAACTAGGTGAGATTATTTGTTTATGTTAATTTTTGGCCTTATTTGACAATAATTAATTGGTATTTTTAGGAGAAATTCATAGAGCAAGGGTAATTTATACACATTGTAGTCAAATTTGCGATCCACGTATTACTGCAGACTTCTGGCAGTTATGGAAAGAATTCATCGAAGTTCGTCACGGCAACGAGGATACTATGAGAGAAATGTTGAGGATTAAACGCAGCGAACAGGCTGTATACAATACACAGGTATTGATAGCTACCATACAGGTTATGGATCATTTTATTTTTGCAAAATTTGGTTCAGAAATAAGTTGTAGATTTTTTTTAGGTGAACATAATGTCAGCTCAAGTGTTGAGTTCCGCTGACAGTATTAGTGGTACGGTGGCTGATTTAGCTCCAGGAGTCAAAGATGAAATGCAACTTTTGGAAGCTAAAGCTGTCGAAATGGCAGGAACGTCTCAGTTTAATAAACCTTCGGGAACTATGTTCGTTGGAAGAGAAACTCAAGGAGATAATAAAGATAAGGTAGGTGACGGATATTGACTCTTGTAACAACTGTTGAATGCTGTCATTGGACAGGTGGTGAATCCTTACGAGATCAATATAGGAAGTGAAGAATTGGAAGATGAAGAGGAAGGAGGAAGTTCCAGTTGAAAAGGAAAGTGTACCTTCGGAAGTATTACAACGAATAATCAAGATGATGATGATTAAGATTAAAATGAATAATTTGAAAAATAACAATTTCCAGAAAAAAACTACATCATTTTCATTACTGCACTGCCATATATCGATGTCTCTCGTTCAAATTTCACAGAAAGGTTGATAATGTGATAGTCTTTCTTATTCCATATCCAAAATTTGCTGACAATCGATACGAGGTTCGAAAAAATTGATAAATAGTAATTTTCAAAAAAACTACAACATTCTTTTTATTACTGTACTGTCATATATCGATGTCTCTCGTTCAAATTTCACAGAAAGGTTGATAATGTGATAGTCTTTCTTATTCCATATTCAAAATTCGCTGACAATCGATAGGAGGGTCGAAAAAAATGAAAAATGAAATTTTTCAAAAAAAACTACAACATTCTTTTTATTACTGTACTGCCATATATCGATGACTCTCGTTCAAATTTCACAGAAAGGTTGATAATGTGATAGTCTTTCTTATTCCATATTCAAAATTCGCTGACAATCAATAGGAGGGTCGAAAAAATTGAAAATTAAAATTTTTCAAAAAAAACTTCAACATTCTTTTTATTACTGTACTGCCATATATCGATGTCTCTCGTTCAAATTTCACAGAAAGGTTGATAATGTAATAGTCTTTCTTATTCCATATTCAAAATTCGCTGACAATCAATAGGAGGGTCGAAAAAATTGAAAAATAAAAATTTTGCAGCTGAACATGCATCATTGTATGTTTGGTTGCATACTCTCCTGACAAGACAACATCGAATATTTGTATGGAGTGACCTCTTTATTTCAACCTTGAATTGTGGGCCATAGATCTATGATTTACATTTCTGGAAATTGTCATGGTCTATGGAAATAATTCTTTATTTGAAAAAATGGCATGACGTCTTCAAGAGAAAAAAGCCATCTTTTTTTAATTTTTTGCTCACGTATTTATTTATTTTAAAGAATTTTTCATTGAATAAAAAAATAACTACTAATATTATAGTTTGAGAATTATAAATACTTGATACAGAGGTGGTAGAAAAACAGTTGGTATGTTGAAATAAACGTTAAAATATTATGTTAATACCTTTTTATTAATCCATTAAAACTACAATATTATTATACCAGTTCACACCGTTTAATTAATATGTGAACATTATACTTCTTAATATTATAAATAGAGCATCAATAAAGAAATATGGTCAGCTAACCATATTTATGATTGAAATTATTAGCTGTAAAAAAGCCAATTGGCTTTTTTTCCTTGGATTATAAATTCTTCGTTTACATTGTAAATGTTTTTTTTCAATTTTAGATGTACCTATATTGTCTAGAAGTTTTCTTGGATGTTCGATACAGTTGCTTCAATAACCAGAGTACTATTTTTATTGAACCAGTGGGATATTGTAGAACAACAGATGCACAATAAGCAATAATAGAAGCTCCTTTAGGCTCAACTATTTTCTGATTCATTCTTATTGGTCTTTGGTAAGTCTTATTTGTAAATTCATATCGTTGTTGCCAGTTGGAATCATTTTCAAAATGGAAAATGAAACAACACAGTTTTCCAAGCCTATTATTATGATATGAAAATTTTTAAACATCATTGAAACTGCATGTTTTGAGAAATGCAACTATTATAAATATTATAATATTACATATCCTAACTTAAGAGAATATAGGTGTTTATTGACAAATATAAGTAATATTAGCATATAACTTTATCACCTGAATATATCCTACTTACATGTTTTAATTAAATATGAAATAGAACTTCTTCCATACACTATATAGTCAATGAGGTCTTTTTGTTCTCAAGGCTTTTCTTTTTAAGAAGTTCCACTTTTATGTGTATGGTTCTATGTATTCAATAATTTCTACTTGATGTGTCTTTAAATTACACGGAAATGGGAAATAATATAATTAGTTGTGACCATTAGAAATTGGAGGCTTCCGATTATGTTGATTTATATTTTTCTGTAAATTGTGTGTACAATAAGGTACATAGAGATCATGGGAAAGGGCATAGTTGACGGTGCCAATTGTAATTGGAAATTGCTGATTGTGTTTTTTCTCCATACATCGACATTGTCAATGTTAGTTGCTAGTTGCACATTGTCGGTACTAGTTGCATTCTTTCTATGTAAAACATTCGATATTTTGATTCAAGGAAACCTGAATTATTGTTATGCTGATGAAAGAAACTCACTAATTGATTTGGTGAGCACAGTAAGATTTATTAATACGCACAAACATCTATTCCAGATGAATGTAACACTTACTAATAGTAATTTTAAAAATTGTGTATGTTTTAGGAAAGTGAAAGAAAAAAAACAATCTATGTTTATTTTGTTGGTATATGATGATATTAGGACAATGCGATGGAGGAACTGTGTGCTTTAATAAGATTTGACTGTAAGTGTCCATAATAATTATTAATATTATAATATTACCAGGCCATAAAATAGAGCATGATAGTATAGTAATATTTGTTGACAAAAATCCTGGTAGAAATCGGATGGTACCATCATATAAAATATTACATAGTATAATTTTTATATGTTTTGGACATGCAAATGGTTCAAGTGATTTATCAAAAATATTTTTAAAACAAAAAAAAAACAATTTTGTTTGTTTTACAATTTCCTATGATCTCTCCTTACCTTCCATCGACATTGCTTCTGTTTTATTTACGTTAAATGAAAAAAAAACCGATAAAAAGTATACTATTGAAAGTCTTTTATAAGATGGCACCATCTGTTTCTACTAGAATTTTTGTCAAAAATATTCACCTATTGCTTGGCCTAATACCTGGAAGTAGATATTATATCAATGGACCTAAGCTGATAAAGTTTGTTTTTATGAAAAATACATCTCTTATTAGAATATAATTTTGTACTTCAGCTTTGCATATTAAATTTTCCAAAATCTATCTTGGCTTTAGGCTTGGAAGGTATTTTTGTTCTATCTCTTCCTCCAATGATTGAATTTATTCAACTGTTAACAATTTAAAGTCTCAACTCTTATTACATGAAATTTTCATTGTATAACCTGTATAACCTCAAGTAGACGATTTTCTGTTTCATCATTTTCAGTTACACACTACCATTTTATTCTAAATCTTTATTCATGATTTTGTATAGGAATCAATTAAGTGATTATTTATAGCAAAATAATATCTACTTTTGATTAATGATTAGTAAATAGGAATGAAAAATAAAATATTTAATTTGACATTTTCTCATTGCAGTGATGCAGTGGTTTTAATGGTCTTCTTATATTTGAGACATGGCCTTAGCTCTTACTACAATACAGCTAACCTAAAAATTTGACATTTGTATTGAGTGACCTTGCCATCTTATGGTAGTATTCTGTGGTCGACAAATGACATTTCCGGAAATGTCACTCTAATTGTATGGAGTGTCAACTCATATATTTCTCTATGTGTCAACTCTTCCGTATAGTGGTATTCTGTGGTTGGCTTTTGTATTCAGTGGCCTCTCTATCTTATAGTATTCTGTGGTGGTTGACAATTTTGACTTTTGACATTTTTGGAATTGTCATTGTTTTGAATAAGGTAAAGTCGCTTGACTTCACAGAGAAAAACTCTCATATCTTTTACAATATTTGTAGAAAGACTCGTATTTATTTTAAAGAATTTCTCGGCGAATTAAACTTTTGGTAACACTATTAATGTTATCGTTAGGGATTACACTTGTTCCAAGCCAAAGGCGGCAGAAAGACAGGTATGTTCAGTAGTGGTTCTAGGTTTGAGGGCGCCCTAGGCCCGAGACGATATGGCGCCCTTTTTCTTTCGTAAATATTATATTGTTTTTTGAGTTTTTTTATATACAAATGTTTATTTTTTCCACTTCTAGCCTCTAAATCTAACTTTATTGAGTTTTGTGGAGGTAGAAAAGTCGTCTTTAAAATTTTGGCGCCCCTTAAAACTTGCCGCCCTAGGCCCGGGCCTAAGCCTAAATCCGCCACTGGGTATGTTGAAATAGATCTTAACATATCTGATACTAACATATCTGATACCCTTTTATTCATCTTCTATAAAAACTACAATATATTATGTTCACACCGTTTAATCATTATGTGAAAATTGTTTATCTAAATATTCTGATAGGTAGAGTTAAGGAAGAAATAATACAAATAAACTACTAAAATATATTTATTTCCTACACGTTTTCTATGTAGTAATTGTGGTTATTTTTACTTCCATTTTAGATATTGTCTGCAAGTTGTTGTTAGAGCTGTGTCATCACTTTTATTGGACCAGTAGGGTTTTCGGGAACATGAAACAACAATGGAGGAACTGAAGTGTTTTTAAAAACGTTTGAATGTAAGTATGCAATTATATAATATCACTGCATCCTAACATGACAGTATATAGGATTTTATGACATTTAACTAATATTAGCATATATCAATTATCTTGCATTTTTTGTCTCTAAATTACACAAAAATGGGAAATAACATAATTAGTTACAACCATTGGAAGCTTCTGATTATGTTGATTGATATTTCTCTGTAAATTGTATGCACAATAATGTACATTGGATTTGGAAAAGAGAATAAATGACAGTTAAAACAGGAAATTGA